>JAHWFP010223208.1:17295-35520 GCA_023313725.1 Lithobius niger | reverse complement strand
CACAACCGGGAAGCACATTTTTGTTTAAACCATTTTCCGGAAAGTCGTAAAATTGACATTGTTTTCTGTTCTTCCCTTCGTCCTGCCCTTCTGGAGAGAGTAATCCAAGCCGGAGGTTCCTCCGGAAGTTCTGGCATGGATTACTCTATCCAGGAAGGCAGGACGAAGGGAAGAGCAGAAAACAATGTCAATTTAACGACTTTCCAGAAAATTGTGTAAACAAAAATGTGCTTCCTGGTGTGAATCGCGTTGTCTGTTTTAAAAGTTGGTGATGATTAGAAATTAGTTTTAACTTTAAATTATGTTAGATATTGAAAGGTGGACAATCTAATAAACTAAATTTGTGAATCAATGAGAGTAAAGACATTGTGTTTTCCTAGAGTGGAGCCAGATCACGCACGTAATTGATTGAACGCTAGGTCTAATATTGCCGACTTTTCCGTGATTACAAACGCTCCCCAGAATCGTGTTGGATTAAAAGTTGATTTTGTTGAATGTATGAAGTTTTTAGTTAATTTTGCTGCAAAAAAATCCAAATTTACGGGGATGAAATGTTGCTTTCGTTAAATCGTAAGAAGATTTCAGTTAATTTTACAACAGAAAGCGGGCGTCAACATGAGTACATCACAATTTTTTACTTTCAAGCATTTTAGTGGGCTGGGCGTTTAATATGCGATTTACGGTATAACGCAAGTGACTGACAGCAGGGTTCGTACACAAAGGCCAAACCATTTTTAAGGCCAACTCAAAGCCAATTTCAAGGCCGTTTTGCACACGAAATTGTTAAAAATTACCTTAAATTATATTCAATCTTTTTCGTATACTCTATAATTCAATAAACATCCATTTAAAAGTTATTTATTTTACCCCCATCGTGGGACAAGTTGCCTTTCCAATACCGCACTTACCGTAAATCGCCTATTAAACGCCCATGGCCAGCTAAAATTAATTCGATAAAAAAGTGGAGGGGCGTTAACAAAGCTACTACAAGATTTCTGACCTGAACGTACGTTTTTGGGTGGTTGATTAGGCCAAAATCCATCATGGAAAAGTTATTATTCACGTGCGTGATCTGGGTTCAATCTAGCATTGACACTGGTTTTATTCTCATTTATTCACAAATTTAGTGTATTAGATTGTCCTCCTTCCAATATCTAACCCAATTCAAAATTAAAATTAATTTCTAACCATCACCACGCTTCATGGGAGCATTTGTAATCGCGGAAAAGTCGGCAATATTAGGCCTATGCAATCGATCATTGAAGTGCGTCATATGGATTCAGTATAGTGAAAACGCTTTACCTTTTTCCCATTTATTCTCGAATTTAGTTTATTAGATCGTCCTTCTTCCAATATCTAACATAATTTAAAGTTAAAACTAATTTTTAACCATCGCAAACCTTCAAAACAGACAACGTGCTTCACCACTGGGAAACGCGTGTTGACATTGATCACAATAGTTATATATTGTCGTCCAAGACGGACGTTCCGGCGGAAATGGACGCGTAGGTCTGGACCCGTGGAGCCCCAGTAGTGGACGCGTCCAGACTGTGTAAGCGCTTGAAACATCCGGTCTACCGCGTCTGTTATGACGTTACTCCGGTTGGAGTTTTCCGGTCATGAATCACGTGTCTATTTTGAAGGTTTGCGATGGTTAAAAATTGGTTTTAACTTTGAATTATGTTAGATATTGGAAGAAGGACGATCTAATAAACTAAATTTGAGAATAAATGGGAAAAAGGTAAAGCGGTTTCACTAGACTGAATCCATATTACGGGATAATACGTTGATTTCTTTAAACGTTTGAAGCTTTTAGTCAATTTCACGATTGGATAAAAAAAAACTTGGTGGGGGGGGGGGGGTTAGTAAAGCAACTACATGATTTCTGATCTTAAGGTATTTTTGGGGGTGGGCGTTAACAAAGCCAGGGCGTTTATTACGCGATTTACGGTATATGTGAATACGAATGAAGGCACATCATATCGTTAACAGAAGATAAGCATTAGGCTGACAAACTATTTTTTATTTATTTATGAATTTAAGCATAAATTGATTATTTCATCAAACATAGTACGCTAACAAAATTTAAGGCTCTTCCAAAAATATACCAATTTTCAAGGCTTTTCAAACCTTGAATTTTTGGTTGAAATTTAAGGCTTTTCAAGGAATTCAAGGCCGTGTACGAACCCTGTGCCAGACTACCCGGACACATTTAAGTAATTAAATGCAGCATTTGAAAGGTAGTCTGTAACAGCCTCAAACAACTGCACGGAAAAGAAAGGCACTTATAACCCATGCGACAGCAGCTTTACCTCAGATGGCCCAGAACACTTACCTGACATCTTTCCCAACAGTCATGGAAGCGATCACTTTCTTCACAGCTTCTCGCTTCTTCTCTTTCTTGTCACTGTTCAGTTCACTTTTCAATTCAAATATTTCACCTGCCGACATAACACATTGCGTCAGAACATAATTAACAAAACGCAACGCACAAAATACTAAAACTACTAGACCTTCAAAGAAGATATTATATTCAACACATCTTATTATTAAAATAGATTGTGGACGAAAAGGACTAGGTTTAAATCTACCTGTTTTCAAAGGTTTCCCAACTGGGCACACTTTTGCTTGTTAGGGATGCAAATTAACAAGGCCAAACAAAAAAAAAAAAAAAATTGTTGCTCCATGAAGCATACGTGTTGTTTAATGTATCTTTATTGCACAAAACAAAATTACAAGAGTCCAGGAAAATACACAATAACCACCACAATGAACACTACAATGTTCACTTCAATTTTCGGTGAAGTTGCTACTACAACCGTGATCCGTTCACCTTCTTCAGAAGTTGTCCAACCACACTAAAAAATGTCGGAAACTACATGTTGAAAAGTTCGCAATTTTCAAATGTATGCACTGCAAAAGTTAGCACCAGATATAGAGCTGCCCCTCATTCAGCTGATGCTTCTGCTGCATGAATACAAAATTTCACATTTCATCACATTTTTTTTTATACCTTTAGCATACTTTCACCTTGGACAACTACTCTGATGGACGATTCACGTACGGCTGCCTGTAAGCTCGGTTGTGTTCCGACCGATCGCAGCGCCAGTTCGAAATTCTTGCCAGGAACAGCACGACAGGCAAAACTTGAAACCAAACATGGAGGCAACAATACCTTCGGAAAATGACGAAATACTTGTGCGTGGGCAACATCCTAAGTTGAAGAACTTAACCTGTGTTGGATTCAAACCGAATTCCGTTCGTTACAATAAATGTGAACCACGGAAGAAGATTCAGCCGATGCGGTCTCCCGGCACGCTCCATGAAACACAAAACCATGTATTATACTTAGCTCCACTCATCTCTATAACAGTTTTAAAATTGAATGTTGGCTTTTAAAAAAATAAAACTTAATCAGCGAGATCTGATCTGCCTTGAGATTATGTTAATGTCCTAATCTTACTTACAATATTTTTTTAGGCGATTAATTTAGTATTCTTATCAATTGGTTTTAGTAATGCTAAATAGATCATTCCCCGACCAAGTAGTTGGTGGCGCTGCCAGTCTCCTAACAGTCGCTGGCGTACGAGCTTTGTGTGGCAGCTGTGGTGTGTGATTCGTCCATCTACTAGTTCGTCCACGCTTTCACATTTGTCAGATTTTCACGCGGCAGCACTCCTGTCATACCATAATAATTATCTTAGACAACAACGCCAAAATACAAAAAAAAAATGAACAAAATTCATAAAATTTTGGGTATACTTATTCAAAACAAGCAATAAAAGCAAGCGATAAAGCAAACTGCAAAATATGGATTGGCTGGCTACAATAAACCTACCTTTCTTGGTCGTCGTGAAATACTTGGAATCCGTCATTTTGAGTACTGTTTTACTGAAAGAGAGAAAGAACAGAATTATAAAAAATTTGTACTGCATACAAAACCATTACCAATTAGGAAATAGGCCAAAAAATTCAAGTAAGGTTAGGTACACAAATTAGCTATGCGAACAGAGCAAGAGAGCAAATAAGTGCCACAATGGATTAGCAAGGCTAGCCTGTGCCAAAGCATGAGTCAAGCTAGCAGCAGCTACAAACGCTTCACTGCGATTGCAGCTCGGTGGCCATCTCATGAGGGCTTTCATAGAAATGCTTCGACTCCCTGCATGATTACCGCTTTTTCCGTTTTAAAAGCTGATCATCCCCGTTAGCAAGATGTGTCCTTCTCAAAATAAGACACAATTAGATGCAATTCTGAATTCATAAAGGAATGGAAGTGAAGGACAGGGAAAATGCAATAACACGGGCCTGCATTGGTTGTTCCGTGTGAAGAAAACTTCACTAGAAAAATTACACAATTACCACGCTCGGACCCACGCTAAAAGTCCACTTAAATGTTCGGTGAATACATGAGCCTTCCTAAGCCAACATCGATCGCTTGCTCAGGCTGGAGCTGAAGGAGAAACTCGGCCAAAGGTGGCAAGCCTAGACGCAACAAGCGTATACTATATATAGATCAGTCGTTAGCACCACGAATTTTAAAATGAGGTGATTTGTGCTTCATTTTTACTTCTGAAGAAGGTGATACGATTATCACAGACCTAGTGCGCAATCACCGGAAATTTAAGTGCTACTCCACTGGAACTTTTCATGCTAGTCCAAGTTTGGTAATTGCGTATTTTTCTGATAATGTCATCGAATCGGCACAATAAAAGTAGTAAACACCGGTTACCAGTTTTTTTCTGAACACAACTTTTACGCTAGCAAACTACTGTAAGCCAAAACATAGAACCTGCATGCAGTGCACACACCGTTTATGTCATCTACACGGTTAGAATATTATGCTGGGATAGATCACTAGAAGGCCGTCAAGTAGTGCTGTCGGTTTCATTTTTTTCCGAATCGGTTCGGTTACGGTTTCTCTTACAACGGAAGCCTCGGTATTGGTTTCGATTTCGGTTTTGTTGTTCAAATGATAAAAGACATTTTTAAGTCACAAAAATGTTCCCACCTCCACAAGCGACGCTATGTTGACGTTTTTGCACGTGCGTTAGGTTTGGTCGATTGTTTTGTCCAGAGCGCTAACTTCCAACTCAACCTTGCATAAAATGTTGAAGTTGCTGTTTTTTTGAAAATGCTTTATTTTTTAAAAATTGTAATCGAAAAAACGTACTTACAATTTTTATTGGCATTCGTTTAATAATTTAGTTGAAAACAATACTTCAACATAGTGAACGATGCACCATTCCTGGTGAATTATTTGTGAGTAGCAATCTGTAACACGCTGCGCTGACCAAGGTGCCTACCGATCGCAAAAGATGTAAACAACCACGTTACATTTGGGGAAATATTTAACAATCCCACTTACCTTTAAATACCTTTAGCGATTTATTTATTTATTTATTTCTATTATCGGAGACTACAAGCCCGCACGCTACGCTTTAGCGATTATTTTTTTCTTAACAATACAAACATTGGCACAGTGTTGTTCAATGGAGCATTTACTAACGAGACGAAATTCCTCCTGTTCGTTGTTGTGGCAGTCACCATTACTGTCTGCTACCGCCATTTCGGACAAAGCCGTTGATTAGTTTGCTTGGTAGTAAAAGACAAAGGCTTTTATAGTTAAATATCCCTGCAAAGACACACACATATGTATGCAAAGTTGCCTTTTAAGTTATTCATAACTGCTTTAAAAAAAAAGAAATAAACCTGTTTTTAGGAAGCGTCCAATTCGGCTTCGGTTTATAAGTAAAAACCTAAACTGCAGTTCGGTTTCGGTTACCGACACAGCACTACCGTCAAGCTGCAACTCTCCCTCATCCACCTGATGCTTCTCATGTGGAGCCTATACAAGTCTCCATAAACAAAACATTGGGTCTGGATCTGGTGTTAATTCAGTGCGGCACCCATCTTTATGTTCTCTTTTTGAGTTAAACTCAAGTGTGCGAACAACATTACAAGCCACTGATCATAGCCGACCACGGCAAAGCGAGAGTACAATCGGATAAATCCATAATCTTTAACGCACGATCTCCAAACTGAATATTTTATCGACATCCGTTGAGCGTGTGTTATAAATTTTATGGATTTTTCTGATTGTACCTCAGAAAACTCTCACGGTAAAATTATCATTTTTGTGTGTTCAAGATGTCAAAGCTGCTGGCATACGTAGCTACCCGAAGATTTGCTTCTTCTTCAGTGGGAACCGGGCAATTGCAGCCACCTAGCTATCGTACGACTTGCATGAAGCATTAGGAATGAGGAATGAATTACCTTTTCCAAAATACATTTCTATCACGAGGGACATGAGATAGTGGTTCCTCCCAGCCTGTGCAAGGCAACGAGCCAAGACCGGTGGAACGGAACCTCCGCCAATCCAGAAAATTAGCGAATGCGGTGACTGGGGCCAAAGACTTAAGTTTTTTGTTTCCTGAGGGCCAGACAAAGCATTTGTGACAAAAAAGGTATAGGAAACGTTGTTCAGCGCAGAAATTAAGGCAATTCTAGCACAGCGAGAAGCAGGCAGGATTCTTCCCATAAGTGTACCATGAATTTATGGCTCACCCAAAGCAAACAGAAACTCTCCCCGATCAGTTCTATTTGTGTGAGAATTACCTAAAATGATCTGCTCAACATTTTTTATTACCGTTTTTTGGGCAAAACCTTTTAGGAAACTTGGTCCGTTTGGTTTCACTCACCGCCTTCGTTTGTTCGTTTTGCACAAGTTATGGTGAATCACCTTGAAGTCGTAGATGTGTATTGTTTTCTTCTGGTAAGCCCGAGATTATCTCTGGTTTGAACCTCCGGGGGGAGTTTGGTGTAAAGGGTAAATCAAGGTCGCTGTTCACGAAAATGATTCCAGATTTTTTTCCAAATTACAAGCCTCGCTCGCTGCGGCTAACTACATAATATCAGAAACCACAACCAAAGACTTGTCCGTGTAACCTTAACGCGCCGGAATCTAGATAGGGCGGCCATCATGCTCGGAGCTTCTGCGGAAGTAGGCCCCTCCATGGACCAACGTGTTTTCACCTTTTGACTTTTTCATCAAACTTCGGCTTACCAGAAGCAAACTGACTCGTCTCCGATCGGCTTCTTGTTGTGGTACAATACGTAAAATGATTAACTCAACAACTTTTTCCCATACCGTTTTTGGGGCAAAGCCCCGGCTTACCGGAAGAATAGTGACTCCTCTCCGATTAGCTTCTCGTTGGGCTAGAATGATGTAAAATGATCAGCTGAACAACATTTTCTCATAATATTTTTGGGGCAAAGGCTTAGTTTGGCCGTCAGAAATTAATGAAAGCCGCACATTAGCACTGACGGTCGTACAAGAGCCCGTTTTCCGCCATGTTCCGAACTGATATGTTTTTCTCGTAAACAGTTGAGATAAGTGGGTTGTTATTGTCAGTTTAGTTTGGTTTTGTTGTTATTGTCGTTAGGTTACGTTATAGGTACCGGCTTCTGTTTGGCGTTTCACTTGTAATGATTTTTTGGGGGTTTTGCGTTTCACTTGACGGACTTTGGGCCAGTTGATGCTTTCCTGCGCGGCGACGTTTGCCTCGAGCGTGCCTGCCGGCAACAAGATGGCGTCACAGCCTACCTCGCGTAATGCTAACTTTTGACCTAAACCACGGCCAAACGGTGCATTTGCCCCAAAAATGGAAGAGGAAAACATTACTCAGCAGATAATTCTTAGTCCACTCAAAAAAAAAAAAAAAAAAAAAAAAAAAAAAAAATCGGACGGGAGTCATTATTCTTCCGATGTTCCAAAGCCACTTATAAATTTGGAGGTTGTTAGCCTTTACACTAGGCATGGTGAACTGGCTTACGCAGAAACCTTGCACAGTCGAGAATGAACCCTTATTCTTCCGATGAGCCCAAACTTCTCAACTAGTCAAAGAACATCATATTTTCATCCCATACGGTATACTTGCACTGCCGTTGATATTCTAGTGGCAAAAATTTATAGGTAGTGGTAGTAGTTGGTTACTGACTTCAATGACAAGTCAGTAAACAAATCTGACTTCAGTCGTCACGGACACCTCCACGGTTGTACGATTTAACATAGGCTAATTTATACACACCAAAATGACAAGGGCTTCGGTTAGAAAAAAGGCGCTTCCAATACACTAACGAGAGGCCGCTAATCACCAAATTTACGCTAAATTAGTACTAAAAAATAGATTATACATATCGGCTTGATATCGGCAACGTACTATTATTAGGCCTAACACAGAAGCCGACTGTAAGAAAATTGTTTTCTGCAATATTTATGCCAAGAAACTGTTTCAGAAAGAACATTTGACCATTGTAAATTACAATAAAATATTAAACTACATTAATTTTGGTCGTAATTAAATAAATACTCACCTTTCGTTAGTCCGACAAATTTTTACACACCCACCAGCGGTAGTCAGCGATTGTTGCGCCACGTACGATAAAGTGACCAACTATACGAAAGCATGACAAGGCCAATTGAGATAGTAGTCGAAATCATTGAGTTAGGTTGAGATTCCATTCCAGCCACTATAGTTGAGATTCTCGCAGGAGCGAGGAACGCAACTATATCTTAGCTGGTCTTCGTGCATAATTAGCTCTTAGACAAAGTGCTGGTAATAAAGAAAAGCTAATGTCGGATTCGATTTCGTTTCGCAAGTTTATTTATTTATAAACCTTTTAGTGTGAATTGGGGCCTTTTTAGTGTGAATTGTGTGATGATGCATTTTCACAAGGCGGACAATTATTGGAAATCCACTTTCCTGTTCATGCTGGGGAGAAGCCGTTTAAGTGCGTATTGTGTGATGCTGCATTTTCGGAACGAGGTCGTTTGTAAATCCACCATCGAATTCATACTGGAGAGAAGCCTTGTAAGTGTGAATTGTGTGATAATGCATTTAAACAAGGAGGACAATTGAAAACCCTCTTTCGGGTTCATTCTAGAGAGAAGCCTGTTAAGTGCGAATTGTGTGATGCTGCATTTTCAAAACGTGGACATTTGATAAAATACCATCGAATTCATACTGGAGAGAAGGCCTTTAAGTGCGAATTGTGGGATACTTCATTTTCACAAAGAGGACAATTGCATTCCATTGAGGACAATGGCTTCTGCGATGTTGTGTCCTTTTCTTTCGCTCGTCTGCGTACACTGTAGCAGGCAATCCCCTGAGTGTTGTGAGTGTGGAAGGGCTTTTGAGCACTTGTTACTTTGTCTGCACTTTTCCTCTGTGGAGAGCTTCCATCCGTTTTCGGAGTGTGTGGGAAGTCTCCTCTGCCCTGCCATGAATTTCGCTTCTTGCTCTGTTCCTGCCCCAGCCGTGGGGGAAGGTGCAAACTCCGGAAGAGTGCCATGTACCTGGTGTCAGCGCATTTTCCAGGCTGGTGCAGGGCTGCACAACCACCAGCGTAATCACTGCAAACATCGTCCAGTGGATAGCTCTTCGGCCCCTCCTGTTCCTCCACCACCCGCTTCCCAAGATCCGCCCTCTCCTGTGCCACCTCCCACTGCTCCACCTGTGCCGCTCGAGTTGTGGCTTGCCCACCTCAAGGACTCACATCCCATTATCCACAGGATTCCGAAAGGTGCTCGGATCGTCGCCGCCGAGGCCCTGTCTGCCGTCATCGACCGTTGTGTTCTCGACAACTCGGAGGCGGCTTGGGCGCGTTTCCTCTCCTTCCCCGCCTTGTGTTTCCACCTTCCTCCTTCCCCCTGTGATAGGTCCGTGTCCTTGGCCACATTAATCAAGCAGCAGATCGACGCTTTTCTGCTAGATTTGTCACCCGTGAGATCAGTCAAGGCGAGGTCACGCCCCGTCGCCAAAAGTGCACCACCACCGACTCCCTTAAAAGGCTGGTTGAATCCAAGATCGCTGACGGCGACGTCAGGGGGGCCATTCGTATCATGTGTTCCGAGGATTCCTTCGCCACTCACAACCCCGAGTCTTTGTCTGCCCTTCGTGGCCTTCATCCTTCTGGAGAAGACCACTTCAATTTCCCTGATGGCCCGCCTCCTGGTTCCCCTTTCCTCAGGGTTTCTGACTCTGATGTCCTGCAGGCTTTGAACTCATTCCACTGCGGCTCGGCTGGGGGCTTGGACTGTCTTCGTCCGCAACATTTAAAGGACCTCATCGGAGATGGCCGCGGCATTACCCGCGAACGCCTGTTGGGTTCTCTTGCTCGGCTCTGCAACCTCATGCTCTCTGGTACGGTACCAGACTCGGTCTGCCCTGCTCTCTATGGTGCTTCCCTTGTCGCCCTGAATAAGAAGAATGGTGGGATTCGCCCCATTGCTGTTGGAAACACTTTCCGCCGTCTGACTGCCAAGCTCGGCTGCCACTGCATCTCTGCTTCTTTGAGCGCCTCTCTTCGCCCCGTTCAGCTTGGTTTTGGGACCCGTGGGGGTGCTGAAGCTGCGGCCCATGCCGCCCGGCGGTATGTTAACCACCCACACGACACTCCCAAAGTGCTCCTGAAGGTAGATTTCAAAAATGCCTTCAACTCTGTGCGCCGTGACCGCCTTTTGTCAGCCGTGAAGGACAAACTGCCTCTCCTCTTCCCGTACCTTTTTCAGTGCTACAGGAACCCTTCGGCCCTTGCGGTTGGTGATTCCCTCATCTCTTCGCAGCGCGGCGTGCAGCAAGGGGATCTGCTTGGGCCTGCCCTGTTTTGTCTGCTGGTTCAGCCTCTTGCTTCTTCAATGGCTAGTGAACTCAACATCTGGTATTTGGATGACGCCACGCTGGCTGGGTCCTCCGCGTCCGTGCTCAGTGATTTTACTTCCCTTACCGAGAGAGCGGGTGACTTGGGGTTGGAAGTGAACCCCACCAAGTGTGAGCTCTTGCCTATTCAGGGACTCCCAGCAGCTCATTCGTCTGCCATTGCTGAATTCCAAGAGGTCGCCCCGTCGATTCGTATCCTCGACCTCACTGATGCCATCCTTTTAGGGGCCCTTTTGACTGAGGAAGCCATTGAGGAGTGTTTGAGCTCTAAAACCGAGGCTCTCCGCACCATGTCGGCCAGGTTGCAGTCTCTCTCTGCGCACTGCGGCTTTTTCCTGTTGAAGAACTCCCAGGCCATCCCAAAGCTCATCTATCTGCTTCGCTGCGCTCCCACCTGGAACTGTCCGGCCGCTCTCTCGAGATTCGACGAAACCCTAAAAGCCACCTTTGAGTCCGTCACCAACACTCAGCTCTCCCCTGCCGCGTGGGATCAATGCTCCCTCCCTGTCTCTCGTGGGGGCCTGGGCCTTCGTCACGCTTCGGACGTCTCTCTCCATGCCTTTCTTGCCTCTTCCTTTGTCGTCTCCTCGCTCGTCCAGGATGTGTTACCTCCTCCCTGTAGGGTTGTTCCTGACGTTTTGTTGGCTGACGGCCTTCACCGCTGGACGCTGGCTAGTGGGCTGCCACCTTTGGTTGGGGATGCTCGTGGCACTCAGCGCGACTGGGAGAAGCCTTTCATCGAGAAGACAGTTCTGTCCCTCCATGCCCAGGCAGCCACCCTTTCGGATAAGGCCCGCCTCTTCAGTGTGGCTTCCAAGGAAGCCGGTGCCTGGGTCAATGCTCTTCGTTCCCCGCAGCTCGGCACCCACCTTGACGACGGGTCATTCTGCATTGCCATCGCCCTCCGCCTCGGCTGTCGTATTTGTGAGCCACACGTTTGTCCTTGTGGAGCCCTGGTTGACTCGTCGGGAATCCACGGTCTGAGCTGCAAGAAGAGTGCTGGTCGGTTGTCACGTCACTCTGCGGTCAATGACCTTCTGAAGAGATCCCTCGTGTCTGCCGGTACCCCCGCCCAACTCGGGCCAGTCGGCCTGGACCGTGACAACAGCAAGCGCCCTGACGGGATCACCCTCATCCCCTGGTCCGGTGGCCGGCAATTAGTTTGGGACTTCACTTGCACTGACAGTCTTGCCCCTTCCTACGTGAACTCCACGTCCACTGGACCCCTGAAAGCTGCCCAAGCCGCCAAAGCTCGCAAAAGGGCTAAATATGCGTACCTGGACAACAGGTATATGTTCTGTCCGGTCGCGGCGGAGACCCTGGGCTCCATCGGCGAAGGCCTCTCCTTGCTGCACGCCATTGGCCGGAAGATTACCCTCTTCTCTGGGGAGAAACGGGCAACCTCCTTCCTCCTCCAGCGGATTGGTATTGCCATTCAACGAGGCAATGCTGCTTCCATTTTGAGCACCATACCCGCAGGATCCAGCCTGGACGAATACGTCAGTCATCTCTGAGTGCTTAATTTTTTTTCCTTCTCTTTGGTTTTTTTTTGTATGACTTGTTGATTCCCCATTTGTCACCTTTTTTGTTGTGTCTTTGTATATTTTTTTTTTGTATTTCTGTTTTACCTGTGTTCTAATAAAGAGTTTATTTATTTATTTATTATTTATTTACTTACCACATGACATATAACGTAAAAACACTACTCGGCCAGGGCAATCCACCATAAAGCTGGAAACGACGTCAGGCACTACAGCTTGTCATATTTAGACTTCCACTATGCTTCCACCCATTCACAGAAGTGCAGGCCATGATGGTGTCTGGGAGCGCGATCCACTCGCCAACAATACGGTTCGTCAGGTAGTTTTTCCTGACCAGCAGCCTGGCGTGATCAATGTCAGGACTGCTCCCCTTGGCCCCCGATACCTCTGCACCCCGTGATTGGGTATACAATACGAATACACCTGCTAGGCTTTTCTTAACTTCCGGTTTGGAGAGCTAACCCATGTTGGGGGTTCAGCCTTGCAGTCCCTCCACTCACCACAGCCCACTATCTCGTGCAGACAGCCTCTCCCTGCTCACATATAACTTCATTTACACGGACATTCCATCCCAAGCGTCACTATGGACGTCGGCCGAAAAAGATGGAAAATAATAGTCATTTTTTTTCTCAAATTACATGCCTGGCTCGCGCTACCGCGCTCGCTGCAACTAAACATATACTATCAGAAACCGTACCCTAAAACTTGTCCAGCTAAAACTTGTCTGGCCAAAAACGTGATCTGGAAGACGGCTGAGATCCTTCTGAGGCTGCGGATCTGAACTCTCCATGTAAAAAATCAAAACCATTAGCTCCCTGCTCACATTGGAGGAAGAAGGTTTCGGATTGCACTCTGCTCGAGTAGCAGCCCAGCCAGACATGTGGGTCCGACATTGCAAGAATTTATAAATTCCTTACCCTATATATTCTTGGTCACTGGGACGACCTGGCATCGTCACAGGGCTTCTCACCCTCTCTAGAGATGCAACCCACCTGATTAGCTGGTACATCCAAACTACAAAAGCAAAGGAAACGATATCTCAAATTTAACTCAACCGAATCTGTCAGTTTTTTCTTCCTTCCACTCATTGGCTTACTAAGATATTTGGAGCCACCTCCAGTTGCTTTAAATGGTAATCCCTTAGTATATGTTCAGCAAGTGAAATACCTAGGCACGGTAATTTCGTCGGACCTAAGAGATGACAGCGATATTCGCAATCAGCGAAGAAATACCTGTATTAAGGTAAACACCATTCATAGGTGGTTTTGTGGTTGCTGCCAGAAAGTTGTGGTCACTGCATACACTGCCTACATGTTGCAGATCTATGGCATGCATCTCTGGGCAAACGGTTCAACCCAGTGCTTGAACAGTCTCAGTGTGCGCTATAACAACAGCCTACGATTCTTGCTTGGTTTGCCCACCTGGAGGAGTGCCAGTATGTTGTTTGCAACCCCTAGTTTTGGGGAATTCCATAGACAGAGAATTTATGCTTTCCTGAGCAGATTGTGCTCCTCAGACAATTCTATTGTGTGGGCAGTTGCGGACTCATATCTCCCTACTGTCGGGGATACCCTGTCCTCTATGTGGGGACTGCTTCAGTGGAGGACGTGACAGTGGTTCATGTGTTGTTCTTGTCTGTTTTTGTTATACTTTATTGTTTGATTGTATTTGTTTTATTTGTAATGGTTATAATGGACCCTTGCTGGTCTGAAATAAAGTTAAAGTTATGGATTACAATGAATACAGCGGATAAAGTAGCGCGCTGTGCATGCGCTTCCACAGTTCATGGCAGATAGTTCACCAGGTGCGTACCGAAATGATTTGGGTAATTATACGAGAGTAACACGCATTGCACAGATTCAAATGTATTGGTTGACTGCCACTTAGTCCTTTTTGACCCAGTTTCCAGCGATGAGGAAACCACTTGGTCCTCACATATCACTTTTCAACACACAGGGTTCTTCCTGGATCTCTGTCCTCTATCTGGCGAGCATAATTCCTCAGCGGTTGCAGTCAACGCGCTATCACATTGAGATGGGAAGTCCAAAACGTCTCTAGACCCTCTCTCGCGTAAAACGGCCCTCACAGCCAGGGTGTGAGGCTGGCCGACTCCACTTGAAATGAGACTAAGGGTATCAGGGGAACATCACATGCACCGGCTTTGATGTCTCCCAGAGGAAGACTCGCAGGATATTTACTCATAATGCTCCCCAAGTCTACACAGCATCTGATACGAACGCTAGTTTTCCTCAGACCACTGCTGCCGCTCCTGTCCAGAATCATCTCTGAATGTAGCTTGCTCAGTTTAGATGACAATCCAGGGGCTGAAACGTTCGCTAACAAAGGCCTTCACATCTTCGTTATTAGTGCTGTACTGTGTAATATTATACCGTCGTAGCAGCTGCTGTACACTAGTGCTGAAATAGTCACCGCTGTGTTCGGACTGGGAAAAGGATGGGGATGGATTGGTTGAACTGTCAGTTAGCCTACCATGAATTAACTGTACTATATTGCTACTAGGGAATACAAAGGTTATCTTCACCTACCAAGTGACCCCGATTGTCAAACTGAACCGTTTCACTTTGCATAAAATGCAATATTCTTCCTTGATATTTTTTGGGAACAACGAAAACATTGGTTTGTTACTGATGGGTATGCAGTGAGATGAATGGAACTATTGCTGTATTTTCGTAGGACACTGTCATTTAGTTCAATTTCTCACTATTACTGCTGGTGGTAATCCTGGGTGGCACCATGGACTTGTGCACCCATTAAGGACATCATTAACACTTTTAACGGTTCAGCTACGTACTTTTGGTTAATGTTGAGATAACGTCGTAGTGTTAACTGTTTTGTACACCTTAGTCTTTACGTAATCGCCATTCTGGTTATCGGCAAGCACTTCTCTCATTGCTACGTCTAAACTGCTTAAAGACCATGAATAGAGAGATTTACTAACACTTTCCTTCTACTGTCGTAAGCAACGCTGTGAGTGGATTATTCAGTAGTGATAAAAAAAACCAATGTACAGATGTATGCAATCATTGTACCTAATTCCATACATTTATACGTTTTTTTTTAATTTGTCAACATTGAATAATCCACTCACAGCGTTGATTAGAGTACGCTACCATTCCCAATAACGTAGCTAACAAGGAAAGAAAACCGCCAGACTGTAGTTTCGCCATATTTTGAGGTATTCCTTGTTGTAATCTAGACACACACCAGTGCGTCGCCGCCAAGTAGATGTTTTATTGTTGTTGGAGCTTAATTGTCAGAGCGTAATTGTTAGAGTGTTATTGTTGTCAGATGGCGGCTCACTAGCAGACCGTGTCTTTTAACTGAAACCAACTTATACGTGATTTCAGCATACTGGTGTAAATTCCCCATGCGGTAGAAATCTTTGCAAATCGTTTGAATCAGGTGTCTTGGGTCCAGTAACAAAGAAAACGTCAACACGAAAATGTGGGAACGTGTCCTTCATGGAGAAAAAGTGTCCTTAATAACGTTGATTTGTGTTACTGGTGACTAGTAACTAGTAACTAGTAACTAGTCCGCAGGCTCCCATGTTAATTCTCATAGGGTATAACGACACGTCTACAGCTCATTAGGGAAAGTTGCCAGATCTAAATTTGGGCAGACAGGTAAAGCGTCATATGGGGAAGTGCCTTTTTCTAAAATGGGGGTTGCAGCTAGAAGCACGTGGCCCTGAAGTGGCTCGTAAGTGCAAAATTATTGTTGTAACCATTGTTTGTATTGTCATTCAACAGTAGATTATAACATGCTTAAGTGTTGCACGTCTATCGTTTCAGTACTTATATTGTCAGAATGCACAGTTTTTGCAAATAGGTGGTTCACTAAGAGACAGAATATCTTTATCTTTTATTACAAAAGTTCTTTTTTTTTTACGGTACACGAATCCAAACTGAATTATCTGCCCCACCACGATAAAAGGGACAATTTTGCTGGAAAGAATATTAGGAAACAAAATGAACATCGTCAGCATAGGTGGGAACGTGTTCTTTATGGAGAAAAGGTGTCCTCAATAACGCGACGTGGACATTTTATTTTATGTAGACTTACTGTTCTTGCAGTCTAGTCTAAGTAGCGAGTAATTATAAACAGCTGGCGAGTTGATTAGTTTTAGTAATCTTCGTCTGCCACCAGAACATTAGAACTGTATGAACATTTACCATTCCGTGAGTTTGTAGTATGTGTTCATGATTGAATGATAAACGTGAACCTCGAGAGAGCCAAGTGAAGGGGGATGCGCTTATTGAGTGAGCGAAGCGAACGAAAATCAGTGTTTCTTAGCCAGTGCGCTCAAAAATCGGATTAAATAGACTTAAGCATGCGAAACATGGGCATACAATACGCCAAACCATGTCCATTTGGCTGGTGTAACGGCTAATTGGGCAATAGCAAACGTAAGAATTATGAATTAGAAAATGTATAGACACTCCAGACAAAAAAGGTAGAGGTGACTATTAGACAGTGGAATTCTTTGTATTCACAGGCCTATGAAAGTTGTGATATCCACCCAAAACCAAAACTGGTATAGGAGCAGCCGCCAAATTTCCAAGAAGGGTCGGCCTTTCAAAGTGGTGATATCATTCAACCAGGGAAAGGCCGCCAAGGTTAATCCTATTAGCCAAGTTAATCGCACGGAATAATACTTTGGACGTTAAATGAAAACTTGAAGATTGCTACTGCTAGTTTTCATTTAACGTTTAAAGTATTATTCGGTGCGATTAACTTGGCTAATATGATTAACCTTGGCGGCCTTTCCCTGGTTTAATGATATAACCACTTTGAAAGGCCTACCCTTCTTGGAAACTTGGCGACTGCTCATATACCAGTTTTGGTTTTGGGTGGATCTAGTAAACCAAAGCATTCCTGTTGTAATCCAGTAAACCAAATTTTCCTTGTTGTAATCTAGTTAAACAACGTATTCTTTGTTGTAATCCAGTAAACCAGAGTATTCGTTGTCGTAATCCAGTAAACCGGAGTATTCCTTGTTGTAATCCAGTAACCCAAAGTATTTCTTGTAATCCAGTAAACCAAAGTATTTCTTGTAATCCAGTAAACCAAAGTATTCCTTGTTGTAATTCAGTAAACCAAAGTATTTCTTTTAATCCAGTAAGCCAAAGTATTCCTTGTTGTAATCCAGTAAACCAAAGTATTCCTTGTTGTGGTCTAGTCAACCAAAGTATAATCTTTGTAGCATAAATTCTTGCTTGTAGTAATCCAGAAATCCGAAGTTATGCCGTTTCAACGTTAGATGTGCACTCTTTACAACTGAAACCTGCCAAAACGTATGTTTTACATTTTGTCCTGTTTATTTCCGGCCTTCATGTAATTGAAGCGTGTCCTTATTATTAAAAGTTTAGGCTCGATTTCAGGTAGATGAATTCAGACCTGATTTTGCAGCCTGGCTTGCTAATCTTATCAAGGTTTAGTCGTTTGACTTGTACCACAGCGTATGAGGTAGTTTAAGTTGTATCAGGAATTGATAACTACGTCTTCTTTATTGCCTCCTGGTAATATTTATTATAGTGTATACGAGGAAGTCATATTGAGTAGACTTGTCACAAAGTTACATCGATGTAACTATAACTAATTACATTAAACATAAGTTGTTAAAGGTACATTCTGCCGGCCCTATAACAGCCACATGCAGATCGCTGTCTGTGCATGTTACTATCGCATCGTTTTTCAAGACTCGGCAGAGTAATCCAAGGCGGGGCGTCGGACGAACGGGGCGTCGGACGAACGTCTAACTGGAAAATCGTCTAATGGGATAAATGTCTAAAATCTGCGTAAATAAAAAATCTGGAAAAGCATCTAAACGGAATATCGTATAATGGATAATTGTATAATGGATAATCGTCTAACTGGATTAACGTCTAACGGCGGTTTCTGATGTTATATGTATAGCCGCAGCGAGCGCGGCAGCGCGAGCGAGG
>JAHWFP010223208.1:0-16895 GCA_023313725.1 Lithobius niger | reverse complement strand
GAAGTTAAATGCTGTTAATCCAAAATCGTAATGTAATCTGAAGTAAACCAGTAAATTTGAAACTTTGTTGAGGTAACGTTTGCTGCAAGTAACGTGGGGCAATCTTCAGTTTACCGAATTGTTCTTTGTACTCCCAAGTTCATATTAACAGGTAATCTGAGGCATTATGTGGTAATCCTCAGCAATCACTGGTATCCGAAGTAATCACTGGTAATTTTAGGCATTCCAAAGTTGTCCATGGTAATCTTTGGTAATCCACACGTGCAAGTAATTCGGTGTACACCATTTTGACCAGTTAATTCCTCCTCGCTAAGCAACACACACAGGTACACCATAGTCTAGTTGTACGCGCCAGCTGTCTCTCTCACCTGTTGCTAGCGTATTTGTACTAAATCTATATTCATGTAGCTACATCTTGACATAAAAGCTTATGGTCCCTCAAACACAAAAAAAAATCCATTTTTTTTTTTGGTGTAATCTACGCCGGGAAGAGAGAGTTTGACGAACGGGGTAGATATGCATAACGGTGCAAAGGTAAACGGAACATTCGCGAAGTTGTCATTGTAAGTCGCCATCTTGTTTTTTTTCCGGGATGAAGCCGCTACAACATGGAGCGATCGTCGGAAACGGACAATTAATTCATCAACTTACAAAGCGATGATAATTTTGAAAGTTTAACGAGAAACTAAAAGCATTAAGGCCAATAATTTAAAGAATTTCAGTGAAGATTGCCATATTTTTTGACAGTTTTTTTTCATGTGGGTGTCGTTGCTGTGATCCATAAAGGGTTTCGTTGCGTGACGTGATCGGGCATGTGTGTGAGCTTGAATGAGACGCTCCGTTTGCACACAAAACTCACAATGCAACCATTACATGGATGTGTGAAAGCTTGAGTGACTGTGTCCACAAATTATCGTTCAGTGTCATTTTTAATTGGACAAGGGATTTGTGTTGCTGTGTTTGCTTCGGTATTACGTCGCTCCAGCAGCAGGCTATTTGTAGTGAGGATAGGCACCGTTGCTATTCCCTGTTTGCTGCTGTTGGTACCATTGGCCATACGATTTGCTGGGTTCTGTCATGATGGCCGTGCTGGGCTGAAAAATTGAAAATGCCATAGTGCGGAAAAGTTACCTTTTTTCATCACTACCGCACACAAAAAAATTCATCACTCTGACGTCATGTCTTAGGTTGCCACAAGAGCCTTGAAGTTTAACATTGGGCGGAACGGTATAATAATAATATAATAATGAAGGTTTAAAACACAAAATGGTTAGTGTTTAGGGAAACGGGAGGGCATAAATGCCACTTACCCCGGTCCGACATTAAAGTAGCAAGAAACATTTGAGAATTTTTTTTTCTTTTCTTTGTCTTTCAAAAAAGAAGAAGTTCCCTTCATCCGAAACTTCCTCACCAGCCCAATTATGGGGGTGGGGGACAGAAATCTGGTCTCTTAAGGAAGCGCCTCAGGTCAACCTCCTCAAGCCGATGTCGGAATGAGCCCATGGACAGAGCTGATACCACCGACTCGGGTAGAGCGTTCCAGGGCTCTATTACCCTCACTGCAAAGAAGGATCGGCGAATCTCCAACCGGGCAGGGGGTTTGGTCAGCTTGAAACAGTGGCCACGAGTGCACATGTTCGTTGACAAGTTAAAAAGTGGGATGTCAATTAAAAGAAAACCGCGAACCATTTTAAAGGTCAGGATTAAATCTGCCTTCAGGCGACGGAGCTTGAGGGAATCAAGTCGGACCTTCCCTAGACGCGAAGCGTAAGGAAGGTGTGAAAGGCCTGGCAGGGTTTTGGTAAATCTCCGCTGGATAGATTCCACATGGTCAAAAGGCGAAAATGATGATTTGATTGGTTTAAAATTTAATTTTGTCATTATCTCATTTGATATTCTCAGAAACCATGTAAACAATGCTGTAATTAAAAGGAATTTAGTTTTTGTTCAAAACTATGGGCATATTTAACATCAAAGATAGGCTAAAATAGCCATTTCTGCCTATTTTGGCCCATAACCTCATTACCAAATTTCTGGAAAAAAAATCCTTGAAATTGTGGCTACTTTTTTATGGCTTCTGGTATTATCAAACGAGATAATATTAAAATTAAATTTTAAAACAATCAAATCATCATTTTTCCCTTTTTTCGCCGTTCCCCCCATTGACATACAATGTTAAACTTCAAGGCTCTTGTGGCAACCCAAGACATGACCTCAGAGCGATAAAATTTTTTGTGTGTGGTAGTGATGCTAAAAGGCAACTTTTCTGCACTATGACATTTTGAATTTAGAAAATTTAATTTTTTCAGCCCACCTGTGCACATTCTACAGATGGTGGACTTCATTTTGACCGCGAGTGCTTGTCCCAATATTGTGTATTCGGAACGAGTAAAGTGGGTTTGATATGGGTGCACTTTTATGAACTTTTCCTATACGAGTATCCTGTTTCCGGTTATTTTTCTTTCCCGGGTTTTGGCGGGTAGATGATCTGAGGTCGGTGAGGTCGGGCAATCCTGGTACAAGTTCTGAAAAATGTTCTCTCACCCACCTCATGAGAACTAACAGCAAAAATAAGTGAATATGAAGAAAAGTTGAAAAAATAAATATTGTTTTAATGTTGCTTGCTTGAATATAGGGATAGGGTGTGTTACGGTAGTGAAATTGTTGCCGTTAGTTTTTAATCGTACCTTGCAAGGTGCTTCGTACCACGCAAACACAATCCTCTTCAATTCCATTCCACGTTTGTTTTTATCTTATAAAGTCCTGCACTTTGTGTTCGAGTAAGTCAGCATAATTATATACAAAACGAAGCTGGAATTATTTATAAAATATATAAACTGATTGATGATGTCCTGATAGTAATTTTTGAATGCCATAAATATGTGTTGGGGAGGGAGGATATTAGGCCAAAACCGCCCTTTCCCCGGCTTTCCCCAGACGTTAACTTTTTGTATCTGCCCTTGTATTGGTTCTGTTTGTGATTCATGAATGGCAATGGTAAAGAATAACTATCTATAAGAGAAAAGAATGTTAGCTAAATCCTTGAAAGTCGTTCCGTTTTTATGAAAATCTAATCTTGCCAAATGAAATTCTACGTACGGATCGCTAAGCTTTACCACGGTAATGGTAAAGAATAGTGACCCATAGGAGATAAACATATACAAATTGCTAAACATATACCACGGTAATGGTAAAGAATAGTGACATATATGAGGTTAACGTATATGGATTGCTCATCTTTACTATGGAATAGAACCTATACGAGATTAACATATACAGATTGCTATCTTTACCATATCGAGTAATTAAGGTTTACAGCAACAAGATTATAGATTTCTCTGAACTGTACACAACTGGGTGATCCGTTAAGTTCGGCTTCGGCTGGGAGTGTGTCAAACCTCCGAGAAGGGAATAACCCATACTCCACTTATTTCTACAAGAACAGTGATATGTTCATATAAGGAAAACATTCTTTTTTTGAGCCAAGGTACAGTTTTGGAGTTCACTCTCCCTGGTTGCCCACATGTTAGCATCTACTTGCTCGTTGTCTATGACTTGCCTTTTCATATTCCCAGGTAGTAGGGCAATGACGGGATAGGTATGAAGTCCGTTCTTACATTTTTGAAATCGACAAGAAAACAAGAAATGACATCGACATCAAGGCTTTCTTGAAACAGTTTTATTATTGTAAAGTTACAACTTTGAATAGAAAAATGCTCAGCATGACATGCAAACTGTGAGAAAAATATTCCGATCAAATGTATTAAAAAGTGGTAATAAAAATACAATGCATGGAACAACCAGCTGCAATCCTTCTAAATTCCACTTCTCATAACAACAAAGCATGGAGACAAGTCTCTTGGGAACAGAACATTACACTACACTAAGTCAGTAATGAATTTAGAATTTCCAGAATTTATCCGCTGATCGTGATAAACCAAAACAACGCAACGTCTATATCTTTCACTCAGTTGCTATAAATATCCAAGTAACTGTGTGTCCAGTAAGTCATATTTTGCGATTCCAATAACATTTAATGCAATTAAAAGCTGACAGTCAAATTGTTGCGTTACGCCCAGTTTATTTAGACACACGGTCAGTTCCCCGATGTCTGTTCCCCGATGTCAGTTCCCCGATGTCTTCTGAGCGTGTAAGTCATGGCGCCTGATAAATAAGACGGTAATTTAACTTGGAAACAATCTTATTGTGCATTGTGCTTAAACATTTTTAAAAATTGGTTATTTTGAGCCTTATGTCAACTGATGCAAATTAACGGTCGTGTAACAAAATTCACAATTCTAAACCTTACGAGACGTTTTAGAAGTAAAAGTATGGGGAAGGGAAAACTCAGGGATTCGAAGTGGAAAATCTCAGATCATGGTCTCATATTTCAGATCCCTCTGGGATCATGAGAATGTCCAGAAAACTCAAAAACAGGCAGTCTCTCACACTACACTAACTGTACTGCATGACAGGGATTTTGCCGTATTATCCTTTCCGTTTACAGAGCAGACCTGAAGTTTCATCAGGTAGCTTGGCTGAGCTGTGCCACAACCAACGGTAGAGATAACCAGTTGATCCTGACACACGAGAAGACAGTTTCTAGCAGACACGCCTTTGAACATTGTAGAAAAATATTTTCCAGTACCGGAAGAGTCCTCTGAAACATGACAGCCCCTATAACAAGGGGTTTCCGAAAAATGAGACCTTGCAGAACACGAATTCTCTCCACAACATGGGACTTCCAAAGCACGAGTTCTCTAGAACATGAGTCTACAAAACATGTTCACAACTCACCAAATAATTGTATTCCCTTAATTGGAATATTTTGCACAAAACAGGCAGTGGGCCCAACCAACCTCTCATCACATTCCTCAGTTGACACCTCACAAGGACAAGTCTTGTTTTCTTAAAAGACAGTAGATAGTAAACAAGTCTGCTGAAATAAGGTAACGAAAGATCTGAATGTTCAATGAACTACTACTTTTAAGGCGATTCCAAAAATAGGTTGCTTTCAAAGATGAGGCACCTCACCAATCCAACTTTGTATTCAAAAATACAAATTTTTGCTTTCACATGTAACAAACTAAACATTAGTTGTTACTGTTGTCATTTTTTGGTTGAATTTTCACCATTTACATTAGTGCGTAACTTATGAGTACACTACTACACGTTGGAATGCTGATGAAA
This sequence comes from Lithobius niger, assembly GCA_023313725.1. Taxonomy (NCBI): domain Eukaryota; kingdom Metazoa; phylum Arthropoda; class Chilopoda; order Lithobiomorpha; family Lithobiidae; genus Lithobius; species Lithobius niger. Next base: position 11,705 of record JAHWFP010223208.1, on the reverse strand, counting down.
ACAAATATGCTAAAATACAATCAGCCAAGTTTTAAGTACAGTTCTGGGGACCTACACTATTAGACAGTTTTAAGCTCTAAAACCCTGCGACCCCCTCAAAAAGCCGCGAGCGCCCCCCCCGGATGTTAGTAAAACCTTCGACAAATTTTATCTGAAGGAAACGTATCTTACACACCACTGCAAGAACAAACACACGGCACCATCAAAGAAGATGACAGATGGTGCGCAGATCGGTTTTGTGTATATGTAAATCATGCATGACACGCACTATCAGAAAACATTCGGTTTCAATTTCTTTGGGCATACAATTTGACTTAAGCGGGCATGGTGGCACTGGTAATCTTGTCCTGTGTTTAACAGGAGAGATAAGTGCGAAACCCGTGGTAAGACGTGTCCCTTTAAAAATAGTGTCGAAGGCGGAATTGAAACGATGTTGAAAAACATCACAGCAGGTTTGCACAAAAATATTTTTTGTCCGTAACAGCAATTCTTAACGCTGAAAATTGGCCAACATTATTTACATGTTAAAATAGTTGTATTTAGCAGAATTCAACACAATAGAACTCACGTGAGCACTTTAAAGGCGGATACACAAACAACTACAGCCATGCTTCTGAGCTTTTAGAAGTGTTTGTAATTAGAAGGTAAGCTTTTACAAGCTGAGGCAGCAGGCATTACAAGTATTATTCAATCAGGCTCACAACTACATAGAAAAATCAAGGATTTAATAAACACAAAACAGGACTGGTTTCAGATCCTAAAAATCAGAAACTACTACTTGTTTGGGGCTCCAATCTACTGAATGTGAGACAACCAGATTTAGTCCTATTAACGGCAGTTAATGGCACTAAATAGGCCTAAACCTGAGTGCCTAACATTCAGTAAAATGGAGCCAGAAATAAGCAGTAGTTTCTGCTGTTTAGCTTACTGAAACCAGCCCAGTTTTTTACATGTTAAAGTACCACCCAGCAACGTGCCTTTGCTCTCATCCACAGAATATTCTCTATTGACGAGCCCACACAAGGGTCAAACAATCTGTCTAGCAATCTCTATGGGTGAGAGCATCTTTTTTTTCCCAGAAATCAAGGATTCATCTGATTACAAAATACCGGCAACCGGCATCAAGCGAACTTTGTTGTGTTTCAGCGTGGTGGTTGTGTGTATTTTCCTTAACTTGTATTCATTTGTTTCTTTCATTCAACCTCAGAAACCCGGGGGTAATGACACAATACCACACAACTGCATTAAGAGAATACGTATGTCTGTCACTCATCGTTTTAGTAAGTACAAAGAAAAGGCAATTTGTTTGCAATTAATAACAGTATCTTCGCATTGATGGTTATGTCAAAATATTTCACATTAATGTAGTAACGACAATGCTTTTTCTGCTATGTACAGAGAAAAAGGTAGGTTGCGTAAGGTAGGTTGTTCACAGCTCAACTGTGACAAAAATTGCATTGTACAATACAATAGCATAGTTACAGCAAGAGATTTGCAAGGCAGTTAAAATCCTTTCAAGGTGTGCACTCAGCAACCGTCGCCAACATTTCCATTTTTCTCCGGTAATACCTACGAAATTTGATTCCATTTCCATTAATGGTAATAACTTAACAGTTTAACCTGTTGGTATGTTATCTGGTGCTTTGTGTCTACACCATAGTAATCTTGGTATGGTGGCCTTTCACAGCCCGATTCTTTTATTTACACTTGACTTCCTAACTTCTTACAAACTTACATTGCAATCGCCATAATGTTATAATTTGTATAGGCTCTTTTTCCCCCAATGTCCATGCCAACAGCCTTCAAAATCGTATAGTTTCCAATGACGTTAGCTGTATACAACAAGTACTTTCTCCCTCTTACATCCCCATCAACATCATTCAGAATTACTTCTCTTTCATATTACACTGCCCCGTTACAACTTCTTCCTCCAAAACTCTCATTACCGTCGCCCAACATTACATCATCTTTCTCATTGCATTAACAAATGAACTAATCCTTTCTCTAAGACCACAAAAGTAACAAGGGTCCTTCTAAATCATTCTTTGAGTCTCCACCAACAGTTAGTTCATCCCGTAAGACCGCTTTAACATCATTCCAACTTCCATTTTTCGTTGCCACACATCAAAATTCAGTTAAAAGCATATACTCACTCTCTCAACATTCACACACCATCACTTCTTACCTACATCCTCAACACTCTTCTATAATTGTTATACTAACTCATGGTTAAAAATTGTTTTTTTTTTTACACAATTGACAATATTCATAATTAAAAACGCATCACTTCAGTGATATTTCCCACGTGTTCATTGTATGGATCCAGTGTTTAAACTCTAGTGCAGAAAAAAACAAGAACTGTGGGTATTTAAGGGTTGTTTTTTGGTTTTGTTATGACAGCCCACCTTAAATTTGATTTGCGAACTGGATCTTTAAATTATGGCCAATCCAGACGGAATCACTTTAGATAGAAATTTGTCAAATTCCGTAAATTTAGCCGTTTTCAGTTCTGGTACTTTTTGTCGGTCTTGTAGACCAAAGTAAAGAAACATAATGGTTTTCCGGACCATTCTGGCGCAAACTTAAGCCCTGGTTGGAGATAAAGGTGCTCCAGATTGTTTCAGCCCAAATTAAGCCCTGGATGGACCCAATGGTGCTCTAGACCGTTCCGATCCAAATTAAGCCCCAGGTGGAGACAAAGTTGCTGTAGACTGTTCCGGCCTAAATTAAGCCGTGGACAAGATATAAAGAAGATAATAGAAAACCCTGAGGAAATGTCACTGAAATCGAGCATTGTTCAAAATTTAACCACAAGTTCTACACTGGAAAAGAACATATGGTATTCCTTAATACACGAATATTCAATTTCTTCCCAGAAATCACATGACATTCACGAAAACACAGCGTTTATATTCATTGTATCACCCCAACAATACTTAAGAGGTTTTGCAAAAACTTACCGATGAACTTCATTATCACAGTGCATTATACTACAAACAATTGGTAAGCCTGACTTTAGGCAAAATAGGTTTCTTTTTGCATGGGCCTCACAGGTTAACATTTCATCCCTGCATTCTTTTCATAAGTTAAAGGTCTTAGATTAACAATCTGGCAAAAGGGATAAGCCATTATGCAGTATGCCATTACTATGGGCACCAGATTTAAGAAACTTAAGAATATGGGTTGGATTTTATGATACGGAGAATGTAGTTTTAGTGACGGTGGAAAATTAAGCATTTCACTGTTTAGATTTTTCATGGCACATCAGTTCTTTCCCTGCTGGAAGGCCATTACATTCCGAAAAGAACATTTTTCCTATTTTCTTATGGTAAATTAAAATGTTGGACTAAATTTTTGCTAAAGACATGTTACTTCTTTACCTCACAGGTGTCAGGTCAAAAACACGCAACTCTTCAACCTGTTTTTTTGGGGGGGAAATTCCGGTCTCGTCTTTAGGTGTGCCAAGAGTGCCAGTTCTTGCAGTCACAGTCGGCAAAATTTAATGGCACTCCGGGTAGCTGTGCAAGATTGTTTTTGAAACCACAACCATAAAACTAAACGAAAATCTTAATAATAATTTGGAGTCATGCCTGCTTGCAATGACATAAACTACAATAATAACGTGGTATCTTACACAAGGCAGGATTTTTATTGTTTAAACGGTATAATTTCGGATGTTTTTGCACTTTTTGAATTGGAGGCAATTCTACTAACCTTTGCTATCTGCTTCAAGTTTTGGATAGGCTAATAGAGCTAACAGCTAGATTATTTTCCCAAGTGCTTATTCAAGTCATAAAAAACAAGATGCTGTAGGCGACACATAACACAAATCCAAATAGATAATGCCTGAAGAAGACAGACGTATGACAGACCAAAACAGCGAAAGGTTTGTTGAAAATTTGCAAAAAACTATCGAGTTTCTCGTTTTGAAATATAAGAGAACATTTGGATCTAAATCATGGGACTCACCAGATAACATCACACATAACTAGACCTATATTTGCATATGTTTGTTTTATGTTTAAGCTGCATTTTAATGGACCAGCTTTGTTTATGCCCAAGGAGGGAGAGTGGAGGCAATGATATTGTGACCTGCAAGGCTTTGATGACCCTCCCTCCCCTTCAAGATCCTGAAAAAATGTTGGGGGATACACAACAGTTACGATGATATGCATTGTCCCCTTTCCCCATCCCTACACTCGAAAAGTCCGAAGCAAATCTAACCCATTAAACATTTTTATGCCTATTTATGCCTGTAGATAATTTTCTGTAAAGGTAAATATGTAGCTGTTGCAGCTAAATTCCCAATTAGGAAGACACACCTAGTTTTTGATGAATGGACCAAGTTGGGTTGAAAGTGTTCCAGCAATAACTACAAAGATGTGCTCTTCTGTATCGAGATACATGCAGTATACTGCTAATTTCAAAACCATGTAAATATTTACTTCGTGGGTTGGGGGAGGGGGGGGGGGAGGATGCCTTAGGGGCACACCGAGGCATTTATATAAATTTTGATTTCTGAGTGTAATTTTTGAGGTCCAAACACTATTTTTCTCCCATTTTCCTCCAGCAATAACTAATGACCGGTCCCTAATGAGTATTTACTAGACTAGGCTTATAGTTCTGAAGATTGCAATTACTAGGGCCGAGTGAGATACGCTGCAGTACATTCGTTTATTTTACCATATTCTGTGCCAAATCTCCCTAGTCATGAAATTTCAACCAAATTAGAATAAAATTGCGAATGTTGTCGTGTTTCTAACAGATAAGATATTCACAGACAAACCGGCAAACAGACACACAAAATTCAAATTCGGTCAAGCATTAAAGGCTTCGCTTTGCCTGCATAGTTCCCTAAGAAAACGAAACTAGGCCAAATGTACGAATTAGCTTGCCCTAGGGGACAGTCAATACAACATCACAGTCACAACTCCTGCTCAATTCGCCGAACTACCCCTTACATTTTCACATAGAGATTCCTTCACTTCCAAAAGAAACTAAATATAGGCAACCTGCGATTGCTGCAATAGGTGGCACGAAGCCATACCAGAACTCCAGGTAAAGTTGACGACGAGAGGAGAGCTTAAAAAACGTGAGTGTCTTTGAACCTTTACAACTGTGAGGTAAAAATCATCTTCAATTTTATGCAACTTTAGTGACCGTAAGAAATTATGTTATTGCATACTGTCGCCAACTGTTTCAATGAAGTGTGCCAACCTTTCCCTAACAGATAACTGGTGACAACCATAGTCATGGATTTACACTGAGAAAACTTACACAATCTACTGTCACTGTTGACAAAATGGCACGGATAGCAGGTTTTAGAGTTGGTAATTCTACAAAGATTGATGTGTTAGTATTCGGGTTGCTATTGTTTCAGGTAGTGTGAGTAGTTAATGCCAAGCTTGCAAGGTAATGGGAAATTGCATAGAATTCCTTTAAAAATGGCTATGGTTTACTTTGTACAATGGGTTGAAAAATGGAATTGCAATTCTCAGAATGCTTTTTAGCAAATGCGATCATGGAAGTGAACACAGGCAGTCTTAGAGAACACAGTTCAGAACCTTCATCTTATCTGCTTGTTCCTGAAAATGTGAAGCAAAATTTAGTATATTACAGTAGGCGCCAGGTGGACGAACTGGCAAATTGGTACTTTTATTATTTAAAAGTTGGCTGTAAAGTAGTTTATCTAGTGGCACTATCAACCACACAAAAGTAACAGCAGTTAGCTGCGTTAACGGATAGGAATTAGTGGTACCACAGCTAATTTTTGAAGGAACCAAAATGTCAATTTTTGCTACTTCGGCAAAACAACGACACATACAATGCTAGAGAATAATTTTGGCTGTGTCAGTTAAGTAACTAATGAGAAAGAATGATTTTGACTATCAGTTAAACAACTAATGAGAAAAAATGATTTTGACTGTATCAGTTAAATAACTAATGAGAAAGAATCGTTTTGGCTGTGTCAGTTAAGTAACTAATGAGAAAGAATCATTGTGACTGTATCAGTTACATAAATAATGATAAAGAATCATTTTGACTGTATCGGTTACATAACTAATGAGAAAGAATCGTTTTGGCTGTGTCCGTTAAGTAACTAATGACTTGAATTCCACCAAAGCGCGGGGAAATACTAAAATTTCAACTTTGTATGCAGTAAGTATCTTTAAATATTCGGTCTCATTTACTGTACTTAATTGGAAAAAAACCTGGGTCACACCAGAATTATAGGGATGCATTTATCTGTGAATTATTCTTACTACTTAGTTGACATGCTCATATGCAATTGTTTTTCACCACAAAAATATTAAAGCGCAACAATATCCCAAAATCTGAGAACATTCTGAACTTGGGTTTAACTACTTTGGCCGCTGCAGTTTAATGCACTGATGAGTAAGAAGAAAAGAAGTCCGAAATGTAACAAGAATATCAACGATTATTTCAATTTTATTGTAACACGATCAAAGAATATTTTCCAGCCTACTTTTCGACAGCCTGTGATCATTTCCATATAGCAGCACTGGAGACCATTTTTCTCTGAATGATATTCAACATGCAGCACCTTTAGAGAGATTAATATAGAAGACTATATTCCCTTGGCATAACGCACTAGATGAGGTTCCAAAGGGAGAGATAGACAATGAGATAGAGATAGAAAGAGACAGTGATAAACTGAGATCACAAAAAGGATGACTGTATTGCTCATTACTCAAAAGTGTTCACAAAGCATTCTGTAGCAGATTTTAATAAGTGTTAGTAAATTATGCTTCAAAAATTCATGACTTTACTATAAAGGCTGCACCAATACCACACCCCACACAGAAAATAAAAAGTTGTTTAGTTACTCTGAAATAACCTTTTTAGCTCATGGTTTTTGCCACTGAAAATTAATTCAGTGGTTCTCGGGAATGGTACTTAAAAAAATTGATGGGAGCGGGCGGTGTTTTTTTTTGTTTGTTTACGTTTTATTCGTGATTTTTCAGATGCGGGCAATGGCTTTTTTCAAGGGCGAAACGAATACGGTTTCTGCAAGCGAAAGAGCTGAAATGTCTGCTTGTTTGGGGCTCCTTTCAACTGAATGGTTGACACTCAGGCCTAGGACAATATTTACTAATTGGTCATTTAATATCATATGATATATTGATATGAAATGATCAATTGGTAAAAATTGTCCTAGGCCTGGGTGTCAACCATTCAGTTGAATGGAGACCCAAATAAGCAGACGTTTCTGCTCTTTCTCTTGCTGAAACCGTATTCATTTCGCCCATGTCATTTGCCCTAGCAAGCGTAGCCTAGCTCTCCTCCACAAAGTATTCTCTACTGACGAGCCCAAACAAGGGTGAAACAGTCTGTCTAGAGAGACTTTTTTTTACCAAACAAAACGAAATCAGTAGCATACATTTTGTTGTCGAGTACAATATCTATGTTTTAATGCCAGGATCAGCGTGCAAAAGTTACACATTTGATAAATGTAATTCTTTATATCCAAGTTTTTAGAATAAGAAGAATAAGAATAATTCAATTCGCACAAATGCGAATGGGAAAGAGGAAGGGACGATGCCACTGACACCCCGCCTCTGAACGGCGACATGCAACTGAACGATACTTAGATTTGTTTCTAAGCGATCATGTGGATGGCGCAAAGAGCTGATGTGGTCATCGGATCCAGGTAATGTTTAGTGAAAGTGCTGATGCGTGATTGGTACTCTTTTTCTTTTAGTTCATGCGCTAAGAAAAAAACTCATACGTGCGCTTCTGAGAACCACTTAATTAATTTTTAGTGGGCTTATTTGGGATTATCTTGTATATTTGCTAGATATCTGAAGGTCTATGGAATGGTTTAGTGAATCCTGCAATGTTAGGCAAAGTTACTGTTAAAATGTTAGTCAGGTTAGGCCTGTTTAATGGCCGGCACAGTTAGAATGTCTAATAACTGCACCACAGCTTGGTGGTAAGTTTTAACATTATAAACACCATTTTTATAGTTCCCCACAATTTAATATCAAACTGCTTTTAGTCATAAATGCAACAAAAGACTGACGGTATGGGTGCAGCTTGTTTATTAGTAATGATGCAGATGGTACTCGCGTTATATCAACAACGTGGAATTCAGTATAAATGACGGTGATATCACTAAATCTCTAATGTCGCTGCTTATGCTGTCAAGTCGGTATGGTAAAAAGGATGCGCCGGGTAGGTCTGTTTTTACTGATTTCAGAGATGTCATTAATAGAAGCGCTGATGACTTTTTGCAAATAGTTCTTCGTCATGTGAAACACAAACTTGGGCAAGTCAAAATGATGTATAAAGAGGAAAAGTAAATGTGCCACTGTTTGAACTTTTCGTCATACGTTTGTTGGATACAACGCCACTTCTTCCCGTTCTCGGTCTTTTCTCTTCTGGTAAACGTACAGTTTTGGTTGCGCAAACCACGTTAGTGACCCAGCCATCATGAGAGCACCCATTGTCCACAAACTCAGATTGTAATTCCCAGTGATGTCCCTCATGATACCTAAATAAGAGAAAAAAAAAAACACCGTTAACAGATTTTCCTCCACAGTGTGCAACCAAAAGTGGGGCCCGAGGAAGCAATGTCCCTGTTCCAGTCAACTGAACTTATGACTGGATCAAAAAGTTGAAAAAATTTCAGTATCGGATAAACATGGCATGAAAACTTTGAACAAATGTGCTGCGAACCCTCTAACTCCACTTTATGGCTCCACCATTGCTCTATGCTGGAATATACTTAAAAGAGTTGGTGAGCCTTTTTTAAAGAAACAACGCTTACGGCATAATAATGGCACTTTTAATGGGACTTCCATGATTTAGTCTTGCAACATCAATTCGAAAGTATGTAAATGTGGAAAATCTAAAATGTTGCACACGTTGCTGTAGTAAGAAGTTAGTTATTGTGTTCGCGGCGTATCTTGAGTCCAGGAAGTATTTTATGAGCGGCTACGTCTTCCTGGAGGGGGCGGCTTTAATCGACGGCCGTCATTGTTTTTGTAACCATCTTGGATATCAACAAGGCACTCTGCTGCCAAAAACGTACAATCGATTATCGGTGTTCGTTCTGCGGCGAACTCGAGATAGGCCGCGCACACTTTACATACATTTGGCCAGTCTGATTATCGAATATGATGCTAACTTAACACTACCGTTAATTCATAGGGTAGGCCAGTAGCAACCTTGACAGTGTTTAAGTCAGCACAGTGGGCTAGTGAATTTGAAGCTCAAGCCAAGGACGCGGGTGAGTGTTTTCGTCATTATTGCTGCTCACCACCTGTTTAGAATGTTGGCTCCATGGACTTTCACCGTTTGTTAAGAAATTACTAAGTAACGGCATTAGGAAGTAATGTAAAGAAAACTAATAGGCACCACCTGCAATGGATAAAGTTTTAGGCGGAGCGGAGCAAGTATAGTGTAGCCTATAAGGGACACCAAATTGCGAAATGTTGGTTGGTTAGTTGGTTGGTTCCACTTTTGTTGTTTTGTTGAAACCCTTTCCTGGGCTACAATTTTTCGTAAATCAAGCAATTATTACGGATGAAATTACAAATTTTCGGATTTATTTCTGACACTCAACCATTGTAAATTTGGAATCATGAACAGTTAATCAGACAGCTGTTAAAGGGCAATTACATCCATTTTGACATGCATGTTTTACCTTTGGGTCACTTACACAATAACTAAACACACGAATTGCGGTAGGAATACGTTAGGTACGTCCGATACAACAATTTCATTACTGCGTCACCAAAACACGATACGGAGGCCGCCAATGTTTTGCTGGAACGCGCAGAAATTAATGCCGACAGATGTCGCTTATTGATTTCGACTTGCGGCCGATTGAGATAGCTGTGTTGGCTGTGAGTAGCTCAAGCGTGTAATGGCCTTAGCTGGCCACACTACCGTCGGCCATCTACGTAACGTATTCCTACTGCAATTCTTGTGTTTAGTTATTGTGTAAGTGATCTAAAAGTAAAACATGCATGTCAAAATGGATGTAATTGCCCTTTAAGCAACAAAATCATGGACAATGAGCTAAAAGTGTGAAATATGGCACACATATCATTCTTAGAAGTACAATTCGAACTAACCATGGAGCACCAATGAAATACCCCCAAGGGTCTCCAGCACCTCCCCCGGCCCCCCCTTTTCCTAGCGCCTCCCCAAGACTTGACCAACAAATTCTTGCAGATCGAGCTTAACGCATGAAAGTTGGTAAACATGTCATTCTTAGCAGCACAAATCAAATCAACCAAGGAACCTCCATGAAATACCCCGAAGGGCCCCCAGCAACCCCCTTTACGCTTCTTGAGGTTTGACCAACAAACTCTTGCAGATCAAGCAAAAAAAGCATAAAATTTGGTACACAAGTCATTGTTAGCAGTAAAATTAAACCAGCCATGGAAACCCCCCACGAATACCCCCAAGGCCCCCAACCTCCCCCCAGTGATGCCTCCCTGAGGCTTGACCAACAAATTCTAGCAAATCTAGCTAAAAGTATGAAATTTCGTACACAAGTCATTGTTGGCAGTACAAATAGACCCAGAACCCCTCCCCGTGCTCCTCCCTTAGGCTTGGACCATCAAATACTTGCAAATCGAGCTAAAAGTATGAAATTTCGTGCACAAGTACAAAAAATAGAAGTAGCTATGGAACCTCCTAGAGGCTTGTTATTTCAATGCATTCCGCCTGTAACAGGTCCAAAGCCTGTTTCCTAGTAAAAAAATCTGACAAGTAGAATTCTTCTAGAGCACATATCGGTGGGAGTAGAAACATTTGCCGCCTTTTCTGGTCGTTTTCACTTAGCAGTAAAACATTGAAATTGCTTCCCACCTGGAATCAAACAAAAGGAAAATCGGAAGAAATTGGCTTGCATTCTAAAATTATACTTTATACATTTCCCGTTCATGTTTTAACTATAAAAGTGCTTAAATATGCATATCGTAGTTTCTTTCTTAAGTGTACATAAATACAACACATTCATGTATATGTGTACTACATGTACTTTTTAATAAACTTTTTTATGTGTTAACATGTGGATGATGCTGTGTAATGGGTTTTCTTGGTGGCATATTTGTTTTATGGCACAATTTTATGCGATTGCCATTTTGTGCAACCCAATGAACGCTGCCCTACAAAATAGGTTTGCAAGAGCCTCAGAAAGTTTTTTCTCACGTATTTTTTTTTTTTACATAAAAATAAATTTTTATTCTGTTCGTAATTTCTCCCAAAGTTACCCAATGATCTTACCACATACAAAACTGAAAGAAACAAACCCAAGCCAGGTGTAGATACAGTAGACTCTCTTTATAACGAATTAATGCACCAAAAAACTATTCTTTATACAGTTCTTATTAAGGAAGATTCCTTTGCAGTGCGCTTGAGTTAAGTAATTTCATAATTTTTCACACACATTGTAAAAAAAAAACCTTACCAAAAAATCGGAATAGATCTACATTTTGATTTTACAGGCAGGAATGTGCATTAAGTGTAAAGTGTGCGCGGCCTATCTTGAGTTCGCCGCAGAACGAACACAGATAATCGATTGTACGTTTTTGGCAGCAGAGTGCCTTGTTGATATCCAAGATGGTTAAAAAAAACAATGGCGGCCGTCGATTAAAGTCGCCCCCTCCAGGAAGACGTAGTCGCTCGTAAAATACTTCCAGGACTCAAGATACGCCGCGCACTGTTCA
>JAHWFP010223207.1:8753-19967 GCA_023313725.1 Lithobius niger | reverse complement strand
TCTCATTTAAGGACGATCTCCTAATGACGAAACTTCGCCGGATACTGGCCACTACTCGATCAAAGCGCAAACCAGACTTCGTGAAAGGTTCGTAACCATCATGTCTATATGATTACGATCCTATCCCGTAAATTCGATGACTTCATTTCGCGTGAAGGAGGTCTTTAGGGACAGTAAGCCCTCCTAGCTAACCCCCGAGCGCTGGTTAATGATTAAACTACTGACGAAAGCTGGCTGCTCGGCATGGCGGAAAGCAGTGCAGGGCAGCACAAGGCGGGGGCTTTACAAATTCGTTCTCAAATCTTGTGTCGTTGCCGACCTTTCGTATTTTGATAGGTAAGGTTTCCCAAAATGCATCTTTCCCAAGCCGCCCTACTTCCACATGCTCTTTGCCAAGACACGCGAATTTCTCAAAGGATTTGGTTATTCAAATTACCAAACTTCGGCAGAAAACTTCACAGGAATCCCCATTTTTTCCAAGGACGTAAATACCCAAACCCTGACCTTTCATCAGGTTTTTGCTTTTCCTCTCAATTCGTTGGGAAGGCAGCCGTGCGTTACTAAAGGTATTTCGTAATACGAAACGGTAAGGCAAATGTTTCGGGTTGATTCATCATACAAAACTCCCACAAGGGTAAAGTGACGTGTCAAGTTTTCGTACACAGAGTGGCCTAATAGTATGGATAACCCTCTGTCATTCCAAATCAACTTACAGGATAACCACGAAAACGCAATAAATAAACTGTGGCTCGGTAATGACGGTAATTTGAATGACCTTGAAGTGGCGATTCAAGGTCATTACAATGCGAACTTTTGAACTACACCTCGCAGAATGGCAGTGTATATTAGAAAGTGGCAGAGAACCGCAGAAAAATATACCTCAGAAAAATATGAAATTCGGAATGATTCTATTTCGAATTTCATTCTGCTTTCTACTTTGTCAATGGTTTACAGTTCTCTGCAACTTTCTAATTTGCACTGCTATTCTGCGAGGTGTAGTTCAAAAGTTAGCATTGTGACGCCCTTGAATGGCTTTTTCAAGGTCATTCAAATTGACATCATTGCCGAGCCACAGTTTATTTATGTCCAGTTTCGTGGTTCTTCTGTAAGCAGATTTGGAATGATAGAGGGGTTATCCACACTTTTGAGCCACCCGGTATATTCAAAGTAGTGATATCAGAGCCAAAACGGCTGCCGCCAAGTTTATGTCCGAACCGAGATCACTCGTGCGTAATCAAGGGTTGGCTGTAGGATACAGAGTTTACGTCTGGAGGGTTTTCCCGCACACGTCACTACGGATTACAACTGTAGTACGTATTTAGCTCACTTGATGGCGCCACATATAAGCAGGTATATTTTTGTGTGATTAGGGCTATGATTGAGTAATTGTATCTGTAATTCGCATTATAGCACATTTTCGAAACAATCTTTAGGCATCTGGGAAGGAAACACCAGTCCCATTAAGGTAGTAATTTTTACCCGTGGCCCAGAGGAAGAGAAAATCACAAGTGTAACACCTGGTTCCCTCTTTATACAGGCGGTCTAGGATTACAGAATCTCACTTCGTGAATTGTCGTAGACCGTAGCACTAAGTACGAGGAGTAGTGGATAATATTACGACTCTCCCTACAAATGACGCATCACAGAATCCTACTTCGGGAATTGTCGTAGACTAGCACTAAGTAGGAGGAGTTTTGGATAATATTAAGGCTGTCCCAAGAAATGACAGATTACAGAATCCTAATTCGCGAACTATCGTAGACTAGCACCAAGTACGAGGAGTTTTGGATAGTATATTAAGGCTGTCCCATGAAATTACAGAATAAAGAATCCTACTTCGCGAATGTTCGTGTATACTAGCACCGAATAAGAGAAGTTTTGGATAGTATTAATAAGACTGTCCCAGGAAATGACAGATCCTAGAATCCTACTTCGCGAATTATCGCAGATAGCACGAAGGAGGAGAGGAACTGGACTTTATTAAAACTGCCCCAGAAAACGACGAATTTCAAAACTGAACTGGAAGACTGTCGTACTGGTGTACTATACTGTCGTAGTATTCTGCTTAATTTTTATGCCTCAAAACAGTGCAGTACTGTGTTCCGAAACGACATGTTTCTAATGTTTCTAATGTTCAAATATTGTTACATAACTTGCGATTTGTTTTCTTAAAACACAGTTAAGAGGCACAGTCTACTGTAAGCCACCTTTTGCTTCGAACGATTAATTAGCTAATAATCAGCTTGACTGCGACATACTAGTCAAGTGTTTGTCTAGATAAACAAGACATGACTAGTACGTGAGTTTTCGGTGTTTGAGCTTTCTCTTTGCGCCATGGTGAAATATTACTATAGTTACATGTCCTCAGGCGTCCTCTCAAGTCACCACTTTCGATCCGGAGTCGCTGTCCCGTTACGTCCTTGCCTGTTTGATCCAAAGAGGACTAGAAGGGATTGTGACATCGCATTCGTTGACTGTTTGCTCTTCTGTCCAATTTTAATCTTGAGATAATAGCTGAGTGAGTAAACAGACGCCGTTAAGATTCTAGTTTGGCAAACACGGACCATTTTGTATTTGCAACAAATCAACACTTATAACACAAAGAGACTGAAAACGCAAATAAAATCATAATTTGATTTCCGGGCTGGTGATTCTGAACTTTTATCATCTATATATTATCATCTTTAAGTAATATGAGTTTATATAGTACGTGCAAGGGTTTTGGGTTTAGTTGAGACTGGAGCACTTCCTGTAAACAAGATGTAGGGAGGAAGGGTTCCGAACAGTCTTGAAACCGCTGTGAGGTTTATGACGGCGCGTGGCATTGGAAAGGAAACTCGGGCAATTTTTTTTTTATTTTACGACCAAATTTAACTTAAACGATTGCAACACTTGGCCTTTTTCTGGAAACTTGACACTCAATTCGACGACTCCTTCACGGCAGTATCGGAACAATGGACTACAATGGATTACATTAGATTAGATTTGTATTTATTAGAGCTCAGTAGGTCATGCACTTTCGACAATTCTATCACAAGCGAAAACAAAACCCATTTGGGCGAAAGAACCCGCCAAGTTTCAGCCAATACAAGTAGTGATAACAGAATGAAAAAGACTGCCACCAAGCTTTCTACGTGGTGGACGAAACCTAACCCATATACTGACCGAAAGGTGTTCCCAAGAAGCGATATTACCCTCGACTATTAGACTAATCACACCGACTATTAGATCAAGTTAAATGAAAACCTGGCCATTGCTACTTTGTAAGGGGAACACTTTTCGGGTTAGGCTTGGTATGCTTTGTAAAAAACTTCGTGACAGCCAGTTTTATTCTGGTGTCACTGCTTGTATTGGCTAAAGCTTGCCGGGTTCTTTCACCCAAGTGGATTTTGTTGGTGATATCACTTCTTTAAGGTTTTTTATTTTATTTTTGGCTGCCTAAATTTAGCTATGTATTTAAACGAATTACTTATGATCACAGTAAATCTGATTTTGTAACAGGTAAAACCTTACATACGCCGTGTTTACTTGTTTACTCGTTCACTGTATTGTCATCCCAGAGAAGTAAGCACCGAGAACTAAGAACAGGTCCACTTTACCCGAAGAAGAACGGATGTCTCCCAAAAACAAAACTTGTTAACTAATTCCGCCAAGCTTTACGGCCGTTTGAAGTTGTGATATCAAACGCCAAGCTCTTCGCCGAGTTGATCCCACTGAGTAATAAATAGTTCAAAGGTTAAATAAAAATCTGAAAATTGCTTACTGCTCAGTTCAAGTATTCCATTTAGCATATCAAGCCTTTGCCGGTGGGAGTAACTTAGCGAAGGTGCTTGGGCGTTTGACATCACGACTTTAAGTGGCTGAAAAGCTGGGCGGGAAATCTTAACAGGTTTTGTTTTGGGGAGATATGTGTTTTTGGTTGGAATTAGTGAATTAGTGGATACGTGTTTTTTTTCTTAACAATTATTGGACGGAAAGCCAAAAACCCAATTTTACGGTCCAATTTTTTTTTTTGTCGGCGATGCTTTAGCATGTATCATTCACAGGTTTACGTATGTTTTTCTCAAATAGTAAACCGAACTCTCATTCTTCATTATGGAAAAAAACAACACTTCTTTATTCGTGCTGTTGTTGTCGTGCTGCTTACTCATGGCTTCGTGTCCACTGTTGTAAGAAAAATCACATCAAAAACCAAAACTGGTAAAAGGGGCCGCCAAGTTCCGAATGGTTCGGCCCTTCAAAGGAGTGATATCAAAGCACCAAAACATACGCCAAGTTAATCGCGCCGCTTAATAGTTTAAAGGTTAAATGAAAACTAGAACATTGCTACTTTCGGTAGCAATGTTCAAGTTTTCATTTAATGTCCAAAGTATTATTCGGTGCGATTAAGTTGGCGAATGTTTTGGTGTGTTGATATCACTCCTTTGAAGGGACGAACCATTCGGAACTTGGCGGCCCCTTTTACCAGTTTTGGTTTTTGATATGATAACACTCCTTTTTTTTTTTAATAGTGTATTGACTCAACTCCACTACCGTGCAGATGTGTAATAAAGTGCCACTTCTACAAGAAAACAATTTGCTACTACCTTTCGCCTATAGGCCGAACCATTCTCAACTTAGTCACCTCTTTATAGGTTTTTGGTTTGGTTTTAATTGTGTTCTAATTTGTTTTATTTAGTTAGTTTTGGTGTTTGATATCACTCCTTTGAAGGGCCGAACCACTCTCAACTTGATGGCTTCTTTACCAGTTTTTGACTTTGTTATTACAGTTGATTTATTTTTCGTGAATTGGACGTGAATACAATTTCTTTGCAACGTTGTTTAGATTTATCGTGATACACTGGTGTGTGTCTAGGCACGCACGTCAGTAAACACGTTCTCATTGTCCGAACTTTGGCCGTCCAATGAGAGACGATGCCGACAATACTAACAATGGTTATAACAATATTTTCGTACTTACGCGCTCTTCCACGCCATTCCCGTTACGCCCCCAAGCTCCAAACCATAAAAGGTACGTAGTTCGTATTGTACTGCACCCATTCGCCCAATTTCATAGCTGGAAGCCTTCCCGTTATCTCGGTATCGATGAATCATCACCCTATGGTAATTAACATGGGGATGAGCGGAGTAGTTAGCTAGTAGCTAGTAACACATTTACAACGTTATTGAGGGTCAGATTTTGCATTGAAAGCAGCTTAGCTGGCATTCCTACACGAGTTAATTTTTGTCAGGTGGCTCATTGCTCTCGATTTCAACACAATTTAAGCTTTTGTACCGCATTATTATTTTTCCCCAAGTACCTGAAATGTGCCCAACTATGCTTCAAGATATAAGACACTGACGCAATGGCGTCGGGCTACAATGATTTACAAGCTCCACAATTGAATTGATGTGGTGATTGTTGTGGTGTTTGTTGCCTAACTTGGCGCGACACATTAGCGTGTGTCTATATATGTTGTTCAGTACTGTATTTTGAGAAAAATGCTCTACGAGATCGGCTTTGCTGTGTCTCCGGATCATGTCAATTGTGGCGTGTCAAAGATCCTGGGTTTTCCCGCTTGATTGTCTTCAGCTACACTGTGCCTCTCGTCGTCCGCAGTGGGGTAGATCAACCGGTTTAGGGTTTGGCTCCCTTAAGTTAACACAAACAACAACTGAAAAATGTTGCTTTATTCACATTTTTTGCATTATTCAGCATGCAAAAAAATAATTGTCGTGCTACTTACGCACGTATTTGTATTCACTGTTGTGAGCAAAATCCATCCATTAAGAGAAGCCGCCAATTTTCCAAGAAGGGTTTGAAAGTAGTGATATCATTCAACCAGGGAAAGGCCGCCAAGGTTATTAGCCAAGTTAATGGTACCTACTAATAGTTCGAAAGTTAAATGAAAACTAGAACATTGCTACTATAGCGGTAGCAATCTTCAAGTTTTCATTTAACGTCCAAAGTATCAGTAGGTGCGATTAACTAGGTGCGATTCTCCTTTCCCTGGCTGAATAATATCACTATTTTCAAAGGACGACCCTGTTTGGAACCTTGGTGGCTTCTCTTACACCAGTTTTGGTTTTGGGTGGATATCACAACTGTCATAGGACTGTGAATGTACAAATCACACGGTCTAGTCGTCTGAATGGCTCTGTTGAGTCTTGGGATCATGTCGAGTTCGTTAACGATCTTGGGTCAACGATCCAATGTCAACGATCCTGGGTTTTCTGCTTGAATTTCTCCATCTAAACTGTGCCTCTCTTGTCGTCCACAGGGCAGGTCACCCGGTTTGGATTTGGCTCCCTTCTGTTAACACAAACAACAACAAACTGCCGTATTTCTGCCCTTAATATAGTAATGAGATTGACTGTTAACTTTGAATTTATGCTTCCCCTAACCCCCAAACGAACAAAAAGGAACATCTCACAGTTAAACTATAGCTGGCTGCAAATTTTCCGCTCGCGCACCAAGTGGGAGAAAATTTATTTTCGTGAAATTAGCTAGCTAAGCTTGTATTTAAGACAAATATCAGCCTTATTCACACCTCTTCTTCAACAAGAAAACGTTATAATGTGTCACTAATAAGGCCACTAAAAATTAATTAAATTAAGTGGTTCTCAGGATCATGTGATTGGAGCAAAGAGCTCACGTGGTCGTCGTGAGCTCTTTGCTCCAATCACATGATCGCCTAGAGACGAATCTAAGGATAGTTCAGAGGCATGTCACAACTAAAAACTTGGATCCAAAATAACGACTTTTATCAAGTTGCAACTTCTTCACGCTGATCCAGGCTTTACACAGATATTTTCCTCGACAACAAAAAGTAATCTGCTGATTTCGTTTTGTTTGGTAAAGAAAAAAAAAACGCCATCACCCGCTTCTAAAAAATCACGAATAAAACGTAAGAAAAAACACACCGCCCGCGCGTATCAATTTTTTTAGTACCTTTGCCGAGAACCACGTAATTAATTTTTAGCGGTCTAATGACTTTTATGCTGTCGGCGACCAAAGTCTCTTAGCCTTTTCTCAGATGCATGAAAAAGCTAAACTGCCCTTGTTTTAACACACACAAACATCTTGTGGTCGCCATGCTCATACATATATCTTATCAGGATAGGACGGACGTTAATGTTGTCGTTGAATCTTTTGCGGCGGCGTACTATCGTGTGTCTTAATCTATTAGGATTGGCCGGTTTTATATAGACAACTTTTAGCAGTCGCACATATATTTTACCTGCATAGGACGGACGCAGTCGCCATGTTCATATATATATATACATTATCTGGATCATAGAACGGACGATAATAATGCCGTTGAATAATTTGCGGCAGCGTAGTAATGTATTAGGATTGGCCTCTCTCATATATAGACAACTTTTAGTGGCCACGGTCAGACGCCACAACTTTTAGCAGAGCACCGTTTTGAGTTTGGGCTTTCCCATGGCGACTACGACTGTCCGGATGCAACCGATCGATTGCCTAGAGTCGCTCACTCGCGCAGCTATACGCGCGGATCTAGTCGCTACCACTCTAGTTGGTGTAAGGCCATGCAAAGTTTAAAAAAATGGTTCTCGGGCACAGAAAGTTGAAAAACTGACGAGGGATGAGGCTTTTTTTTTTTTTTAAACAAGTTCGTTTCCCGGGCATAGAAAGTTGAAAACTGTCAAGGGATAGGATTTTTAAATATTTTGTAACACATTTTGTGGTAAAAGAAAAAAAGCCATTTTCATACTGACGTTTTTATTGGACGAACAAGGCGCAACTAACTATCAAAGGTGTGTTTGATGTTTTAAATTGGTTGACTTACACCCGTCAAGTTTTTGTCACGCATTCAGTTTGCACTGATACTAACGCAATCCTGAATTACCGTTTTTGTAGTTTCTGTAGTTTTCAGAACTAAAATACAAGAACGCCTGCACACGTGATGTAACGACTCGTTTGTCTTCCAAAAGCAATCCATCCAAATAGTACTTACATCTTTTAATTCTCATTGAAGCTAAGATATTACCTCAAGTAAAAGGTGTTGACTCCTGACATAAAAAAAAAATGGCCAGATTCCTTCAACACAGGAATTAAAAGGCTAATTCTCGGAAATTTGTATTCGAAGCAAGCATAGATCGGATTTCAGAAACCCCCCAAAAAATAATTTGATGCAAAAGCTTTTAGTTGATGCAGAGGATTATGTAGTATTGATACAACAGTAGTGATGAGACTAATGTTAACTTTGGAAAAGTCACTAATAAATGCCGCGTCAATTATTTTTATTTCTTACAAAATATCAATGCGGGAGGGCCTGAGAACCATTTTTTTTTACTTTTCATGGCCTAATAGGGCGCGTTTATGCAACGATACCGTCTCGCTCGCCGAACGCTGTTTGCTAAGTAACTTTTATTTATAATAATAAAATAATAATAATAATACAATTTTCCTCGTGAGAGGGTGGATGACGGAAGGGCATGCCACTAACACCGGTTCAGGTAAATTGGTTAAACAGGGTGACATGTGCACCAGGAGCTGTAATGGTAGGGGCGCGGTAGACAGTGTGTCAATGAGGATAATTTTAAACGTTTAATCAAAATGTTTGTTGTTGGAGCAGTTACAATATCGTCCGTGAGGCCATTCCAAATGGTTGTAATACGTAGCGCAAAGAAATGTTTGCGGCAATCCTTGCTTGCGGATTGAACACGCAACTTGAGGGAGTGCCCCCGAGTTGATGATAATGGATGTCGCTCGAAGAAAGGAAGATCGACAGCCAATAGCCCGTGAATAGCCCGTGAATCTTGTATGTAAGACTAAGGTCGGCCCTCAGTCGTCTTAATTCAAGCGGCTCAAGACCAGTTTGCCGCAGTCGTTCACCCTGGGAAAGTTCACGTACACCGGGGAGGTTACGAGTGAAACTTCTCTGCACCGACTCCAACAAATCAATATCCTGGAGAAGATACGGCGACCAAACCGGGCTCGCGTACTCAAGGAGCGGACGAACAAACACCCGAAAGTCCCGAACGCGAGTTTTAATACATGAGGAGACGAAACACTTATTGACCACGGCCAGTCTGCGAAAAGCGAGAGCCTAAAATTTTAGGCAATGAACCGTGGATTTCAAGTCCAACGTAATCCATACTCCTAGATCGCTACATACGGTTTTCGATTCAAGTTTCGTTCCTGCCAGTTTGTACAAAGGTTGGGGTTGTTAGCTCCCAGTTGCAAAGCAATACACTTATTTACGATTAGTTTGCCGTTTCCACTAAATGAATAGACAACAAATTAAATGTATTATAAACAACACGGATAAGAACAAAGTGCAACAGTAATTTTAAACATTGCTGCAGCATTGTTGTCATTTCACGCTATTTCCAAAATTTGGATATTCTTGTACAAAGAACAGCTTCTAGCAATCTAGGAATCTGGCTGTTGCAGACATAGGGCCTTAGGGCTTCGGGCAGATGACCAGGAGTGGTTAACGCTCGTTAAACCCTTTAACCCTATAACCCCTTTAAGCTTCTAGCACACGTAGGGCCTTAGGGCTTCGGGCAGATGACCAGGAGTGGTTACCGCTCGTTAAACCCTTTAACCCTTTAACCCCTTTAAGCTTCTAGCACACGTAGGGCCTTAGGGCTTCGGGCAGATGACCAGGAGTGGTTAACGCTTGTTAAACCCTTTGAAACCCTTTGAGCTTGTAGCAGTGATCAGACAACGGTAGAATAAATAGCTGCTCGCAGAAAGAATTCAAAATCCAACATGGCGTCCATTTCGGGGTTATCAAATCGAAGTCAAACCATCGAATGCCAGCATTCAGAAATCAGTCCGTCGTCTTGTACTGCAGTAAAAGTTGTTTACTTGTTGCCATAAATCGACGCTGTCATGTTGCAGGCTTCGTACGTGGTGTCATGAGGCACGAAGAGAAGATCTTCGTTCGCGCGCGTTGTTGCCGGTGATACTACGTGTATACTACTCGAAAGCCGCATTCTGCGATAAAGGCGAGAAGCAGCCGTCAGATTTAGCATTAACAAAGCAAAAGCTAGTGAGCGAGAAAATTCGTTGCGTAAACCCACTCATAGAGCAGTGACATTTGCCGCTATATTGGCACCAGATTGGCACCACTATGGCTTTTGGAGGGCATAACTACAAGGTGCACTACATAAAAATGGAGGGAAAAACAACGGAAGAGCGGATTTCTTAGGCTTAAAATAACGTTGTTTTTCTCCAACAACAAAAATCGCGCGTTTTAGGTCTAAGAAATCACAGTAAACAGCATCGGCTTCAGTATGACGCCCATCTGTTTCTCTCTGCAGTGCCTCTTGCAGCTAACCCATTAAGGCTCCAGCATAGAGTTGTATACAATAATACTACGTCGTGTCACTGCTCTATAGTGTCAAGTGAGGCTTTCATACTAAGCCTCAAGTTAACCATTTATTTTTATAAGGAAAAGTTCCTGACGTCATTTTGTGGACTGACAATTAGGATGAGTTGCGTGTGTCTGTGATGTCAAGTCGCTTAAAATTTAAGTCCTGACGCCCGGATAGGCGTCGGATCGCTACCACTATTTTCGGCTAAGCAGCCCAGTTTGAAAGCGGCCTAAGATGTGGTCTGAGGTACTGTGACGTAACAAACACTGCCCAGTGCCCATGGTTAAACCTTGGATAAATAACTAACACTTCGTTACGGGATAACTCACTCGCTATACTTACCGCGCAAGCACCGCGACACAACATGTGGCCAGAATTTTAAAGTTTCTCAAATGTGCCACGAGTGTGCCAACTGCCGACAACAGCGGAAGTGACTGAGATTAAAGCTTTAGCGTCATTACTGCGGCGTCGTTACGTACAGTTTCGGTTTCGACTATGGAAAGCGAGCTACGCAGTAACGAAACTCAAATAGCGGCTAACTTCATTACAATTTCAGTTTTAGAAATCGCGTAAAGTTTAGCGGAACACGCGTGGACAAAAATAAAAATGCTATTCTAATGATAAAGAAGATAATTTAGACGAACTGTTTCGTGTCGTACTACTCTGTGGCCGTGAAGCGACACGTCGCCACCATCTTGGATTTGTGGTGCGGAAGTAGTTGGAGATAACAGTTTGTGGGTAGATGGCGCACCACGTTTTGATTGCGGGTACTCTGAACACTACCGTGGCTTGGTTTCGGAGAGAGTGAATAGGGCTTGGACAAACCATATGCGTAAACAGGAATGAAAACCAGGGCTCGATAAGGATTAAATAAATACGGAT
>JAHWFP010223203.1:10487-30401 GCA_023313725.1 Lithobius niger | reverse complement strand
TTAGCAGGGGTTGGAGACGAGGACGCTGACCACTAGGCTGTTGCTGCTCGCTTTGCTCGGGGTCCCCGGGGACCCCTCACAAAGCTTGCAGTGCGAGTTGGGACCTAAGTTTTTTCACGTTTAGTCAGCTGTTATCTGCAGGCAACCGTATGCAACATGGGGTTAATTACGTAAATAAACATTGCTCTAAAAAGTGGTAGCGTAACGACGTACAGTTTCAAGCCTTCAATTCTCAAGTTTGCACATTATTGTTTTTATTTTATTTTAATGAGGTCGTTGGGGCATTCTGCCGTATCATTGTAACAACTCTTTAAGCTTAAACGAACCCTATCAGTTTGTGTATAAGTTTGTAAAGGCATTACGCCAATAAAATTAGTTGTGAAAATGTCAGTGTTTGTTTGTGCTTTGTTTTTAAATTTGTTTGTTTATTTAATTTAATTTACTTATTATAGGCCTATAAATGAACCTGTCGGTTGTTTGGCTCTACATTTTTGGACTTTTTGTTTTCTAGAAAAATGCTTCACCAGTGTCCAGAATGTGAAAGGACGGACACCACGGCTGCAAATTTATCTAGGCACGTACGAATGCTACACACACCTAGGCCTTTCATTTGTGATACCTGTAATGCTTCCGTTAGCCTACTGCAGGTATTGACTTGAGACGCCACCAATGACGACACCTCATTGAGTGTTCTTCCCATAGACTCACTTTTAATATGGAAGATGAGTTTGTGTGCCATAATGCTCTGTATCATTCAACTTTTCTACAAGAAAATGTAGGGTCGTTTAAAGTACGAGCCCCTGCTTTTAAGAATTTATTCCAATGTTTCCAGTACGATGAGCCATCTTCAATAGTAAACGTAGAGGAATATTTTTCTTCACTTCGCCACTACCTGGAACAGTTGTTCACGATACTACAAGGTCGAAGAAGAAAGCAGAAAGTTAAAAAGCACTTTAGTTATTAAAAACACATACAGAGTAGCCATTAAGTGCTGGTGAAACAACGAAATCATGACGTTTCGGTTCCAAGGTCAGAACCATTTGAGGTGAAGGGATTAAAACATGTCAAACAACTTAAAAATACAAATAAAAATTAATAAAATAACAGCAGAGCAGGGCCATGGAAATAAAACTTACAAGTCAAAAGGATACAAGGTTCCATGCTAAAAACTGAAACCAAATAAAATAAAAGTCAGCACAATTCAAAAGAATGTGCTAACAGTCACACCTAACTCACCCAAGTCTACTGGTCTAATGAGAGAGAATTCGGTCGGCTATGCTTTAAATAGTGGCTCCCTGGATTTTGATTGGTGGAAATGTGTTGATGCCAGCGTCATTGCATAACTTAATGTAGTCTTGTAGGTGATTTGCTGTACGTATTCAGTGATTATGAACAGGTGGTTTGGTTAAATGAATACAAAGTGTTTCAAAATTTTTGCGTGTTTTGGTGTGAGGAATTTGAAATAAAATTTTTGTCTGCGAAATTTCGGGTTCATGAAAGTTTTGAACCAGTGATTTTTCTTGTTTCTTTAATTTAAAGTTTGATTTGTGGGGATCAAGTCGTTTACATATTTCCTGTTTACTTTGGCCCACATAGGTGGCTGTGCATCCAGAATGGGCACATGGTATGCATGCTATAAATGGTGTCTTTTGTAAATCTGACAGGAATATTGTAGTACTGGTATTGGAAAGGGAAGGGGGAGGCTGAAGTTGGCTGTGAAGAGCGCGGCTACTTTTACTAACAAGGCACACATTTAATTGGCTCTCCACCTCTCGGAAACAACAACATAAAACCGAATTTCTTGTTGCACCTTAAGAGGAGTTACTGAACCACTTCGTAAGAAGTTATACCCCGATAATGTGCGCCTTGTTAGCAAAAGTAGCCGCGCTAACACAGCCAACTTCAGCTTCCCCCCCGCTTCCCCTCCCAATACCAGTACTATAATATTCCTGCCAGATTTACAAAAGACACCATTTATAGCATGCCATGTGCCCATTCTAGATGCACAGCCACCTATTTAGGCCAAAGTAAACAGGACATATGTAAACGACTTGGTTCCCACAAACCAAACTTTAAATTAAAGAAATAGGAAAACTCACTGGTTCAAGACTTTCAAAAAACAGGGCATGAAGCCGAAATTTCGCAGACAAAAATTTTATTTAAAAATTTTATTTCAAATTCTTCACACCAAAACACGCGAAAATTTGGAAACACTTTGTATTCATTTAACCAAACCACCTGTTCATAATCACCCAATACCTACAGCTAATCACCTACAAGACTACATTAAGTTATGCAATGATGCTGGCATCAACACATTTAGAAAATCCAGGGACCCACTATTTAAAACATAGCCGACCGAATTCTCTCTCATTATACCAGCAGACTTGGGTGAGTTAGGTGTGACTGTTGGCACAGTCTTTTGAATTGTGCTGACTTATATTTTATTTGGTTTTAGTTTTTAGCATGGAACCTGGCATCCTTATGACTTGTAAGTTTTATTTCCATGGCCCTACTCTGCTGTTATTTTATTAATTTTTATTTGTATTGTTAAGTTGTTTGACATGTTTTAACCCCTTCACCTGAAAACGGTTCCGACCTTGGAACCGAAACGTCGTGATTTCGTTGTTTCACCAGCACTTAATGGCTACTCTGTATGTGTTTTTACTACAAGGTCGACACACACAATATAAATTTTTTCTTGTGTCCGAGTTTGTTGTTGGAGAAGCCTGGGTATGGGGAGGATGAAGTTATTTCCATGTCAGTGTACTTGTGCAGTGTGGGATTAACGTTCTTACATCAGACGACATAGAATGCGAAATTAATGTGGCCATTGCCAGAATTTTACACAAGTTGGATATACTTTACCAATTCGTGTCACGATGAGTATACTCTAAAATTGTACGTTTGATGTACATATTGTAAGCTACACCCCACACGCAGGTGATTGTGGTTCCTTTTTATTTGACAAGTGTCTACATTAACACTGGCGATAGCCAGTGTTAGTAAGGGTCGACCTAGGATCTCTGTGTTAAACTTTCAACTTTGAGAGCTTATAACTCCGTCAAAATTAAAAAATTTTAAACCAAATTTGGAATCTAGCCTTGACTAGTCAAGGCCTGTCTACAGTCCAAAAATTGTGAAATTCAGTCCAGCCAAACCCGAGATACAGAGAGGGGCCAAATAGACAACTTCTTGTTCTGCTTCTTGTTGTTGTTGTTCTGGGGATACTTTCGTCTGTCCTCTCTACAGGTCAAACTATTTGTCGTGTAAAGCTGGTTCTTAGCTCATTTTACAGGTATTGCTCCGTAGATGTGCCCTTTCCATAAGGCCTTTTCTAATTGGTCAAGTGGTTCAGGGGTTACGGAGCTCTAAACGACCAGATTGATTGTTTTACATTGTTTTAAACATTGTTATTATGCAACAATGCCATTTAGCAAACGCCAGCTGCAAGACATAGACTGAAGATTAAAGGATTTGTTTCTATTGTTAACACTTGCGATAGCCAGGTTAGTAAGGAGCATAGCAATTTACCGAGCTTAAAAGTGGCGCAACAAAACAAACAACAAATTAATTATAAAGGTGTCACACATACCCCACCCCTCACCCACCACCACACCTATTTATTACAATTCTCAAAGTAACACGGATTAATAAACAAAAACGTATCGTTAAAAGTTAAAAGTAAGGGTCTAAAAGTCAAAACCTGTAAGGAACACGGACAAGCTTTCACTGTAAGGGTCTAGGTGTCAAATTTGGCCAGTAAGACACTGCTAAGCATTAGACCCTTACTACCCGGTGATCATGTTAATGACTTAGTAAGGAAAATTGGAAATTGGCCAACAGCGAAAATCGTACACTAGAAGTAACGTAGTTCAGTAAGCCACCTTTATGCACTTACGTTAAATCGGAGTGGCATGACCCGGATTCGAACCGGCTACCCAGTTCGCCCCCAGATTACTTGCATAGCACCTTAATCTCTCCGTTGCACTTCGATGAAACGTAAGTGCATAAAGGTGGCTTACTGAACTACGCTTACACTTGTAGCAGGTTGTCTTGCTTGGAATCGCTGCCATGTTACCAAACCGAAAAAAAATGTCAACCTAAAGCAAAGTAGGAAACCCACTGCCCCACTATCATTGGATCATCTCATGGGTCTTTATAGGACGATCTCGGACAGCTGTTGCTCAAAAACCGGGTAGTAAGGGTCTAATGCTTAGCAGTGTCTTACTGGCCAAATTTGACACCTAGACCCTTACAGTGAAAGCTTGTCCGTGTTCCTTACAGGTTTTGACTTTTAGACCCTTACTTTTAACTTTTAACGATACGTTTTTGTTTATTAATAATAATTCTGGATCCCGGCTGAGCTGATAAGAAAAGAGCAGAAGGCCAGACAATCAGTTTAATGGCTTCTCATTGTTTTTGTGCACGTGTAATGTCTTTGCTATAGTGCCTAACAATTCCTGGTGCACGTGCTAAGGATTCAAAACTATCGTCCAAACCATTGGTTGTTGATGGGTAAAATGAAAAAATCTTAGTATGTTGGGCTATTTTGTCTTGTGCAGATCTTGTGTGTAGTATTTTGTGTTGGGGCGTACAGCATTCAGCTATGGCCTCAAATAAAATAGTGATCGAAAGAATCTTTGTAGTTAGCTATAGTACAGGGTGCATGACTCAGGTCCACAACCCTTAATAAATAAATTGAAAGAATCCATGTTTCAGCTAAATGCGTATAGTTTTAAATCAGACTAAGCTGGGTTGTTAATTTCGAAGCCGCCAGACCTCGAAATTGGCAGCTGGAAACGATGCAAAGGCTTACTTAATTCGCAGATGAAGGCAATCACAGCTAAGCTGAATTGTTTCAAAGTGGACAACAACAATCACTGTTGAGCACGAGGCTGATCATTGATATCTTGCAAAGTAGCCGTCAACAATCAAACCTATGTAAGTGAAAACAAAGCAATAATTAGCCATTGTTAGGCCGCCCTCTCCCGGAAAAGAAAAATGCCAAAGCAGCCGTTCTAAAGGGTTATTTATTTACTTCCCACAGAAAAATGGTTCAGCGTGCAAATTATTTAAATGGTGCATCCAACTGTCATCCAAACCGTTGATTGTTAATGGGTAAAATGAAATTCGCTTATTTAATTCGTAGATGAAGGCTGTCAGATGAGCTACCGGCAAACGGAAAAACGGGTCCTGGCTGCGTTGGGCCCGGGAATGATACTTGAGCATGCCAATTTTTAAAACGATGAATCCAGTGATTTGAGCCATGGGATGCGCTGATTGAGTGCGCGAAGCGAACAAAAATGAGCAATTGTCAGCCAGTGTGAGCAAGAATTGGATTGAAGAAACTTAATTCCATGAAAGTGTTTCTTAGCCAGTGTGCACGTAAATGGGAGTGGAAGTGGGCAGTGGGAGTGGCGAAGAAACTTCTAGAAACATCCAAAATATTGGAAATGGTGCATCTAACACCAGCCATGCGTAGCACGGGCGTCTTCTAGTTAGTTTAATAAGAAAGCAGGGATTAACGTGAAATATTTCGATAATAAATGCCTCATTTATTCAGTCTTAGCAGGACTCCATCCAGCTCCTCGTAACCACAACAAAATCGAACATTAAAGTAAGAAAATGCTCCGAATTTAAATGGATTGAGTTTACCTACTCCCACACATGAATTACCCATGTTTGAAGCTCAAAATAACGTTGCTATCTTTATATGCGGATACGAAGACATATTTTCCTCTTCATCTTAGCAAACGAATGAACTGTCTGAAGAGAAAGTTTTATTAGTCCAAGGACAGCACTACAGTTACATCAAGGACTTTAATAGTTTGACATCTTCCAACACTAACAGATACGTCTGTCCTTACTGCATTACAGTCTTTTCGTCATGTTGACAATTTAAACGAACACTTGATTGTTTGCAAATCGTACGCACTGCAACACACTGTAATTCCTGACAAACTCTTTGTTGAATTTACACACTATGATTGTCAGGTAAGAGATCCTTACGTCGTGTATGCCGATTTTGAATCAATTTTGCCTTCCCTCGATACTTGCCAACCGGATCCATAAAACTCTTATACTGTAAAAACACAAGTGTACATCCCTTGTGGTTTTGCCTACGTTATAATTGGTCCTTGAAGCGAAGTTCATTCGAAACGTGTGTATAGAGGGGAAGATAATGTAGAGCAGTTTTTTGAATCTGTTGAAGATGAATACAAGGTTATTAGGTACATTAAGTCAGAAATTGTACAAATGCTGGATACTGCATGATCACGTAAATTTTACTATAGCGACCCATTGTTCTATTTGCGATAAGCCATTTATAAACAATCCATACAACGATAAGGTAAGAGACCATTGCATCCCACCGGTCAATACAGAGGGGCTGCCCAATCCAAATGTAATTTGAATTTTCCACTTAAAGATGAATCTCCCATTTTATTCCATAATATGAAAAACTATGACGTGCATTTCCTGACAAGAGGATTACAGTACTTCAAGAATAACTGCATTTCTGTCATACCACAAAATGCCGAACGGTTCACGGCCCTTAAAATCGAACCTTTTAAGATTCTGGATTCCTATCTTTTTTGTCATCTTCTCTAGGCACTTTGGGCGATACGGTAAACGTGTTACCGGTTTTGGAACATATTTTCCCCGACACGCACCAATTGCTGAGTAAAATGGGTGTTACATGTACAATTACATGACTGGTTTCCTTAAATTTGATGAAACACAGCTACCACCAAAAGACGCTATTTATTTAACATGAAATCACATTACGGATGACGACTTACTGTTTGGGATGCTACTGGTTGCACTACATTGGGTTCTTATCATGATCTGTACGTTATGCTGGATGTAGACTTGTTAGCCGACAGCTTCGAAAACTTTAGAACTATTTGTATGCGACAGTATAAGTTGGACCCTTGTCACTATTACACCTTACCCGGCCTCAGCTGGTTAGCTTCTCTGCACATGACTGAACTACTGACCAGCATTGACATGTATAATTTTATTCATAATGGCTTAAGAGGTGTACTTTCCATTATCCCTAATATGTATTCTAAGGCGAATAATTGCCTTTTGGATGATTTTGATGCCTGTACGCCCTTTACGTATATATTTATTACGTATATATTTATTTTGATGCCTCTACGCCCTTTACGTATTTATTTGTTTTTACCAGTGGATTTCCAGTATCCTGATGCCCTCCATGATTTACTTTCTGACTCGAGAAAGGTTGTCACCTTTTAACACTAGACTAGCCCTTCTCATTCTCCCCTCATCACGTAAACTCGAGCCACAGTTAAATACACGCAAAGATTACATTTGTTACCACAAAAATCTTGCTTATTATCTTCGACAATGTTTGGTTTTAACAAAACTTACCAAAGGTATCAAATTTACTGAAAAGGCATGCTTAGGCCTTTCATCCATTTCAACACTAGAAAAAGACAGGCTACTACAACAGACTTAGATAAGAGATAAGATTTTTATTTTGTTGCCACTCAATGGCAGCAAGAAATGGTAAGGGCCCCAGAAAGGTTCCACTAACAACCATACTCAAAATTTACGTTTAGATGATAGGGCGTAGGAAGATAGAGTAAAAAAAAAGTCTGTCAAAGACAATGCTCTGGTCGCGATAAAAATCTGCAAAGGTCCAGGTTCTTAAGTTTAGCCCTGAAAGCAGCGGCAGAGGTAGCAGAGATGATGTCAGAGGTCAAGTGATTCCAAACTGGGACAACCCGAACCGAGAAAAAATATTGACGGCAATTAATGCTAAAAGTGGGTCTGAGTAATTTAAGGTGAATACCACGGGTATGGGTTACGTGTGACGGATCAAAAAAGGGCAAGGGAATATCGATGTGATGATTTGAAATCTGATAAGTGTAAAACAAGGTCAGCCTTAAGTCTACGAAGTTCCAGAGAGTCCATTCCCAGAAGCTTCAGACGCCGGGCATAGGTTAAATGGCGAAGTCCAGGCAAAGCTTTGGTGTACCGCCTCTGCACTGACTCAACAACGTCAATATTCTTAAGCAGCCATGGAGACCACGCCTGGCTGGCAAACTTGAGGAAGGGCTGGACATAAACGTAGTATGCCCAAAACAAGGATGCTACGCCTACCTGAAGCGAAGCAACGACGGACAAGGGCCGATTGTCTGTTAGCTACAGTGACAATCTTATGACAATGCATGGAAGGTTTCATCTGCCCTGAACCAGACACCCACGTCCCGTGCGAACTCAACAAAGTCTAGTTTGTAAGAATTTAGGGTATAAAAAGAGTTTAAGAATTTCTTGCCACAAGTGAAGTGGAAACATTTTTTTGCAGAGATGGGAAGTTGCCAATATTCAGCCCAAGAGGAAAGTTCGTCAATGCATGCTTGAAGGATTTGATGGTCATAATTTTAAAGAATTTGAGAGTGTACCTTCAAGTCATCAGAGAACAACATGTATAACCTGATGGTTAATTCTCTGTTCGTTAAGGCATGCAAAAACGTATGCAAACGTGCGAACATTAAACTAACTGTTGATGAGGCCAAAGCCTTCCAACTTATTAATTCACCCTCATACAATATTGCGACATTTTGAGTCCAAATTTGGTTGTGTTTAAAATGCACAAACCTAAGGTCATTTTAGATCAGCCTTTATTTGTGGGTGTGTACGTGTTGGAAGAATTGAAGCTTGTAATATACCAATTTCACTTAAATTTTATGAAAGAAAGGTGAGTGTTGTAAGCTCTTACTGTCAGACACTGACAGTCTTATGTACGAGGTTACTAATCGAGTCATATACGAGGATATGAAGGATTCTTTACATTTATTTGACACTAATAACTATCCTAAAGAACACTTTTTGTACAGTGAACATAAAAAAGGTACTTGACACTTTTACAGGACGATACATGTAGTCGTCCAATTTTACAGAATGTTGGATTGAAAATGTATTATTTACATGTAGTGGTAAATCTAAGAAAATTGGGCTGTACTAGATGAGCCTGTAATGCATGCTGATTACTTGACTTGTTTGACTGCACATAGGACATTTTCTTATGAACAAACGACTATACGAAGCTTTCACCGTGAATTGTACAGTATATGCAAAATAAATTGGGTCTTTCGTGTCTTGATACTAAAAGATATGTACTAGATAATGTCCGGAGTCTCCCTTACGTTCGTCATTTAACGAGACCTCCCCTTTAATCTGTGCATTTGTAAATATCATAAAACCCTTATGATACATATGTATACCAGCTATATACCCTGGTATGCCATTTTACCAATTTTGGTATACAGTGTATACACACGACAGTACATGCAGGTATACCAGGTAGACCTGGAAAAAGGTAAATTATACCATATACACTTGGGTTTATACCCATCTCAAACCAGAGTATACTGAAAGGTATACCATGTATACCTGGTACTCTCGAGTGTATACCTGTGTCAGACTAAGGTATACAGAGCGGTATACCAGTTAAGCTCGGTATACTCCCACCTCAAACTAGGGTGTACTGAAAGGTATAACTGTATAGCTGGTATACTCGACTGTACACTCATAAAAAAAGGGTATACGGACAGGTATACTGGATACACCTGGTATACTTGGGAGTATACCGTTTCTAACTAGGGTACACAGAGAGGTACACAACGAACCTGGTGAACAAGGAACCTAAAAAAACGCTGACAGTGTTTTAAATAATTTCTGAACAAACAAGAAGAGACCCTTCCAGATACAAGCAAACCTCACAGGATCAAACAATTTTCCTAATACTTTTATACACTTAAACACTTAGTAATGCATTTCACATATGACTTGTTGCACATTCAAATTTATTTTGCATTGTTCGGGTGCTCCATGGGGCGGGGAAGCCCAATTGGTAGCACGACCATTTCATGTGCCAGAGATCCTGAGTTTGATCCTTACCTCAGCCACCCTGGCATTTTCAGTAAGAGAAGAGTCATGCAATGCTTGTGTTCGTGTAAATTGTGGCATGTAAAAGCGTCTACCAATTTCCGATTGGAATTACCTAGCCAAAATTGTCCCTCGCTCCTTCTGGCACCATGGTTTCGGCTGGAAACAGATCAAAACTACACGTCCTTTTTTCCTCTCAGCGTTGAATTTTTTAGCTTAAAAAAATTGGAGGATTTAGCTTTCCCTCTGAATCGAAGCTATAGGTTTAAAAAAAAAGATGCTAAATGACACTGACTCAGCATCGCATTTTTCGAAATTATAAAAGTGATAAAAGAGATTTTCCATCAAGAATCAATAAATTATTACAAACTTTATTGAAATGCTGACCTTGACAGGGAACTTGGATTCGGTTGAAATAAAAAAAATTATGAAATGATAGGTGAAATAAAATTAACTTTTTCATGCACTTTTTTCAATTGAAATGAATAGATACAAATTAAAAATAAACATTTTGGAAACTTTTACCTGGGATAGCGTTCGAAATAACTTTTGCAGCTATGTGAAACAAATTAATGCTTCGTATAATTTAATTTATCTGCACAATTCAGTAACGCAATCCCTATTGTTGAGTAGTTTTCAGTTAAAGCTGTAAAACCCGTTACCCTATTTTAAACAATCAGTTCTCACCTAGCAATAGTTGCCGTGTAAACAAGTTGGGTGCATGCAGAGTTTGCAGAAACCCTGCCTGGTCGAGGGAAATCTGCCTGCCTGGTCGAGGAAAATGGGGGGGGGGGGGGTGCGAGAGAGAGAGCTAAAATAGCGGAAACTGCGGACTCGTATCACCGTGACCTTGGGATTGGACGACGCCTCCTGCAGTAAAGGCCAAAACAGATTTGCATTCTGCAATGCTACGCAAAAAGCAAAATATATAGCTATTACGATAAGTTCCACCATCAGTTGGTAAATTTTGGAAACCATAGTTTGTTAGCTTGCAACTTCACAGCTGGTGTAGAGATGGCAGCAACTACAGAAAGTGCTTCTCTTATGTCTATGGTAGATTTTAGGTACCTTTGGTGTGTTCTATTACGGCCTTCACTGTAGGAGGCTCTGGGATGGATCATGCTCACTGCTTGGATGTGCGGCATGTTTGTTGGGCGATTTTAAACGGTTTGTGGGAAACCTGCTTCGGATTTTCGGATAACATATTTCTTCAACAATCACGAATCTGCCATGGCTTAGGGAACAAACGAACCCAAAAAATGACGACAAATACAAGAAAGCCAGGATTTGTCCTTTTTGCAAGATCGTATGCAGGTAACAGACGAGTTTAAAAAACGTACAGAATCCGTACCACTCGTAGGCCTAGCCCTAGCATAACCAACACGTTTGTGTGCAGCAACATGTGCTTGAATCTGTGTACACTAAATGGCTACTGATCCAAGGTGAGTGCTACTACGACAACAAGACTATTTAATAACGATTTTTAATTTAAGACATTTCATCATTAACTGTTAAAAAGTATATTTTTATCATTGTGTGCGGAAGTGATTGCAAGGACAGACTTCAACAGTAATTATGCGGTAAAACATGCATACTGATTACGTGTAGTGTGTCAATTGAAGACATTGCCGAAGTTAAGGGTTAACTTATCGTTTATTACTGTTATAAATTTTATTCACTACCTTACTGCTTGTTGGTACTTATTTTAGAATATTATTTATCTACAAAACCGTTTTTTATGACGGGGGAGGGGGGGGGGACAGAAGATATTGCATTCAAGGCAGCTTTGGGATGTAGGGCTAAGACATTTTTATCGAACAGATTTCTGATATACTGCTGCTGTGAGTAAAAAGGTTGGAAGCAGACGTACATTTTTTATTTACCTAACCATGCCACAAACAAACATTGCTAATAACTAAATGGAGAACAGGTCAAAAATGTATTGTGTCTAGAAGGTAGGGTCATGTTAAATTTATAGTTCTTACATTTTTGTTAGCCTACTTCCCCCTTTTCATAAATATTGACTAGTCTTTTAAGGATTTTGATTTAAAAAAAGACAACAACGAAGTATCTCTCTCTTGACTCGTAGGCATAGACCTAAAATTGGTAAACAATAATTTTTCAACCGCAAAGCCGACTCCAATGTTTGTAAGGTCACTAGCTTAAACAGCGAGAGGAAACTATGAGCAAAAGACGTCATATGCAGGAGTAGATATTTAAGCACACACTTGGGCCAGGCAAAGTTAAAGAGAACGTATCATATTAAGGTATAGACAGTGAACGGTTTTTAACTGCTTATGCACTTTATTGATAAAAGCAGTTATTGAAATACAGTTGCAGAGGAGAGAAGAAAAAGGGGTCACGTCGTGACATCACTACGACGTCACTAGGGACTAGTGTCTAGTGACGTCACGTCCCACTCGAGTCGTTGCTCGAACGGGTCAGTCGTAACACTTACAGAGTCAGGGCGGAATTTCAAGAATGTTAATCGAGCAACCATGATTTTCGATGAGAACATATGCCAGCAAATTGTAGGTTTTGTTATTGAACAGTTTATGGTGAAATCGTTTACATATGAAGGGTTATAGGTACTTGACCAAGAATTTGTGAAAATTATGTTTCCGTAGGAAAAAAGAATTGAACCAGAACTGACCCAGCAAGTTTCAGGTTTTGACAACATCAGCGGAAAACGGAGTCCTGTCGTTCTTCATTCGGGAAACCGATAAAAAATGGTGGCTACTTTGAGTTTCACTGGTTACTGTTCTAGTATTCTCTACATATTGACAATTCGGATACTTGTGCCGAACAAATAGCGGCTCCTGCTAATCAAGTAATCAATATGTGGTATCATTTGTGAGTCCGTTCGCGTGCAACGGGGTCATGCGCAGGTATAGTACGTACGAGCCCTGATATTTTTGTTAAATTCCTGGATGTAATTCAAGACAATTTGAACTGTATACTTGACTACAAATTTCTTTTAGTTGTTGAAAGCGCATGCATAAATATCCTTTCGCTTATTAGTTTAATCTGCATGCATAGTGTCAGCATTAATCTTTACTGTTATATGTAATCGAAGCTAGTAGAGGTCAGCTCCGCGTGTAGAAACGCAATTGATAAACGTATCTCCATTGGTATTATGCAACGCTGTATACGGAGACTTTTCTTCTCGCAAGGCAGAATTTTAAACTCATTCTACGATCACTTTCGATAGAAAAATAAGAAATAGAGCTTTGTCTTTCGTCTGTTAAGATAATTTAGCTGTAAAAGAAAATTAGAAATTGGCTGATCATTAACGTAACTCGTATGAATCGCACACTTTTTTACTTAACAAAAGTTAACACGCATCATATTTGAATAAAGAATGCAATTTACAGCATTGCTCATCCTAATCTACAGCCCCCACCCCAACAAATAAAGTTACCAAACATGAGAGACTTGTTCCTTTCCCCTCAACTCTGCCAACAGTTATAGTTTTGATCAGGCAACCGGTAAGGTGGTGGCGATGGTGGAGGTTCGGGGGGAGAGGCGATTGACAAGGGGTTTACGTTGGGGTCAACGGGTTTAAAGTGGCACTATCACTGAAAGAAAAAAGAACGAAAATACCATGGTGCCATATGGTGGTGGTGATATTATTAACATTTACAGCATGCTCCTAGGTGCACGATGATGTACCAAATTTTCACTCAATAATTAAATGTCATGACTTGTTTGTTTTGTTAAAAATAATGCCCTTGTGCATTCCTTTGCTAGGTGCAAGCAAGTGCCACTTCACCTCTCTCAACCAATGTTACCCACTATTAGCTGTGAGCTCATATTTTTTTTAGCATAAGCAGTTATTGTAATTATTTAAATTCCTGTTTTTATTTTGTAAGACAAACATTTTGAAACAGTGTCACCTACCAATGCCACGTATTGTAGCGAAGGGTACTTTGTGTGTGTGGAGGGGGAGTGACCTATATTATGCCAACCGGCAAATGACAGTGGTACATAAAGAAAAGTAGTTTAGAAAGGATCAAGAAAGTACTGCCAGGTGGTCTGGGGAGAACTGTAAGCTACTGAAAGGATAAACATTTTAGGCCATTTTAGTGCGTATTTCTGGCTCCCAGTGAGCATGTATGCAAAACATTTTTAAGCAAATTTTGGTGTGTTGTTCCATAAACACTTAATTGCGACTAAATACTGTTTCTTACAATTTTTTTTTGTAAATTAGGTTAGTTTACTCAGGTTAAAAATAAAAATAATTTTTATCTAAACAACTTGGAGTAACAGATTTGAAAAGAATAGCCTACCAAACAAAATGGTCGATTTAATTTTCACTTTTGCCAATTATGCAAATTTTCGCGAAGCCCCCCCCCGCTCGACCCGCTCAGTAAGGCCCTGAACTGCCAAAGGCTGTGAGCTCACGTATTCCTCTTACCAATTGCGTGCATGGGAGGCAAACAGGAAAGTGAGAAGAAATGATCAGGGGCAGCGTTTACCTTAAACATGCGGAGTGTTGCAAAAACTAATCGGTGGGGCGGGGGACCAACTCCTCTTAAACTTTGCTTTCCAACTGACTGAATGATGGCAATGGAATTAACCAGTTCTCATGGAAATACTTCGCCGAGCCTTGTCTTGGGAGTGAGATAAACCTCCAAGTAGGCCTATTCATGGAAACGGGAATTTGTGGTAGAAAAATATCAGAGTTTGCCAACTTGACAGTTCAATTTTACCTACTTCGTGGTCTTCTCGGATGATTGGGGGAGCTTCCCCATTTCCCTCTCCTTGTCACTAGGCTATGGCCCTACCCTCCATATTCATGCCTCTCTTATAGGTGTTGGGCCTATATAATATTGTTCCTGTTATCACAAGACACCTAAACTTTAACAAAGTGCGGGTTTTGACCGTTATTTAATATTAAATGTTCACGAATCTGTTAAGCTGCTTTAATTTTCAATAAGGTGTGCCAAAAATCTGATTTTTTTTTACTTTCAACAGCCAGTGGTTGTCCCAAGTTGGAGAGGTGATTGAATTTCGTGAATATTAGGACTAAAAATTTGGAATTAATCCTAGTAGTTTCGTAAATTCAAAACACGCTATTTCTCGTCCTACACAAAATCCCAAAATCTGGACAAATTTTCAGCTTTTAGGCTGTAGCAAATTGGTTTAATGAGAAATTAACTACGGAAAAGAAGTAATACAGTATTTTTGACAGTAAATGGAGTACAATAATTTTTAATTTTAAAATAAAAATTCACCAACAGTTACACCAAACCAAAGCCGAGGAAGCTTAACCTGCAATTTTCACAAGGCTACTATCTAATTTTTTTTATATTTCAATTTTGTGAGACATTTCCATTTTAAGATCTTGTTTAAAAAAAATCTAGGTCTACTTAATGCAGCTGCTAAAATAATAAGACAACTGTAAGTTACAACACGTATTTTGAAACTGCACCAATGTTGGGACCAAGTTCTGCAAGTGTATTATGCAGGTTAGAGACTCTAGCCACTCAACAGGGGCCACGTAATCTAGACACACGCTGGTGTGTCGCCGCCAAGTAACAGTTGATCATCCCATTGCAGACATCCGATTGTTAAAAAATTGATTGTTAATGATAAAAAGGCGGCCTCACTTGCAGACATGTGTCTGTTAACTGTAAGCAACTAAAAGAATATTTTGGCATGTTGAGGATAAATCCCAATGCGACAAAAAACTTTCAAATTGTGGTAAATGTAAGGCAAAGGTGTAGGGATAAAGATAATCTACCCAAAAACAAAACTTGTTCAGGATTTCCACCAAGCTTTTCGGTCGTGTGAAGTCATGATATCAAACGCCAAGCTCTTTCGCCAACCTAATCCCACCGAGTAATAGTTCGAAGGTTAAATGAAATACATGAAAATTGCTTACGGCGCAATTTTCAATTATTTCATTTAACGTTTGAAGTATTAGTCGGTGGGATTAGGTTGGCGAAAGAGCTTGGCATTTGATATCACGACTTCACACGACCGAAAAGCTTAGGGGAAATCCTTCACAAGTTTTGTTTTGGGGAAGATATCAGAAATGTTTGGTCCAAATTGATGAAATCCATTTTTTTTATTAGCAATTATGAGATGGAAACTCCAATCTATAGTTTTCTAGTCCATTTTTTTGTTTTTTTTGTTGGCTTTTGTTGGATTTTGAGGACAGAGTCATTTTTTTCAAATAATAAGGATTTCTTATTAGTACTGAAGTATCTCCTTGCAAACGCACGAATTTATTTAATGTTCAGTTTGGCATTGTTGCATAATAACAATGTTTAAAACAACGTAAAACTATTAATTTAGACGTTTGGAGCTCCCTAACCCCTGAACCACATGACCAATTAAAAAGGTTCATATGAAAAGGGCACACCTCCAGAACAAAACCTGTAAAATGAGTTAAGAAGCAGCTTTATCACCGCATGGAAGAATTAATTTTTGTGATACAAAAAAAGCGTTACTAGTAGCCAGTAGTAAATAGTTAGGCAAATATCAACGTTGTTTTTTAACAAGAAAACGGTAAGCTGTGTCCTTAATAGTGACTTTTATGTTGTCAGGCGACCAAAGTCTCCCGATTAAACAAGTTTCAGCCTTTTCTGTCGCATAGTTATTTATCCTCATATGGCTGAAAACAGCCAAACTACCTTTGCTGTAAGACACAACGTGTCTAGTGGTCGCCATGCTCATATATATACATTATCTGGATGTTATCGTTTTATCGTGGCGGACGACACACTAGCGTGTGTCTTGAACTGAAAGTAAAGGCTGAGTGCCCAACATTCATAGCGAGAAAGATGCGTCAATAACGTTGTTTTTATGTTACTGTCTAACTAGCTAGTTAGTTAGTCAGCTAGTTAGCTAGTTATCTAGCTAATACGATTTTTCCCATGTTAAATCCCATAGATTTTTTTCTCATGGCTAGTGCAAAATTGATATGGCCAACGTACCTGAACTTTTGTACACGGATGCATGGTAATCTGAGCATGGTTCTTTTGTTGATTTGGGAGTTGTAGGGGTCAGGAAATTTGCGTTGGAGGGTTTTGAAATTCGTCACCAGCTAATTTAAATTTCGTTTCTTTTCCAAGTTGCAACCAAAGATTTCAAGCAACAATGGCTTCAACAATGAACAGTGGTCCTTAGATTTATTGTAAAAGCTTGGACGAACTAAAAACTGAACTGCAAAGAAGGACCAAATAAGCAAACATTAACCTTGCCGTGGATTGCGTAAGAATAAAGGGATGCACGTTAGATGATGGTTACGCAATAATACGAGCATCCACGAGCAAACGGGAATTTTGTTAATAACCCCAAAATAAAATGCGTTGCGTTCTGCTGTTTTAGTAACAGCAACCGTCGGGTGTTTCTGCATGACTAAATGTGAACGAAAAAAGCAAACGAAAAAATTATTAATTTGGCACACCAATAACCATCATTCACTAAAATGTGAGAGAAATATAAAACGGTGTGACCTTTGTCCTAAGTTATATTTGGTTATCAACTGTAAGCAACTAAAAGCATGTCTTATCATGTCGAGAATAAATCCTAATGCTGCCAAAATCTTGAAAAAATAAGGGGAAGGTGCAGGGATAAACAAAACAACTGAAGGGGATGCGCTGATTGAGTGAGAAAAACGAAATCACCAATTGTTTTCCAATGTGTGCAAAAATGGAATTGAAGATACTTATGCATGTAAAGAATGGTAATACAATAAACTACGCCGTGTCAGTTTGGCTAACCTAATAGCTAATGAGCAATGGTATATTTGAAAATTAATGCGAAAATTTATTTTAAAAAATCCTATAGAAAAAAGGTACAGATGAAGATAAAGATGGTGTAACATTATGTATGTTCACAGTTTATGAAAGTTGTGCTATCCAACCCGAAACCAAAACTGGTATAAAAACCCACCAAGTTTCCTAAAACAATCGCCCTGTGAAGATAGTGATAACATTCAACCAGGGAAAGGCTGCCAAGGTCAATCCTATTAGCCACGTTAATCGCAATACTTAATACTTTGGACGTTAAATGAAAACTTGAAAATTGCTACAGCGAGGACAATTTGAGCGGTACATCAGCTATACATTAAATTAAGGTACAATCAAGTAAGTTATACCGAAGGTATATACCCATATGCGAAGCTATAACTAGGGTATACAATCAAGGTGTATACCTTGGGTATACTTAAGATGTAACTCAAGGAAACCGTGATATACACCTAAGTATACCACAAGTATACCACAGAGTTATAAATCTTGAGTGTATACCTTGGTATACCGTATTTGATAATACCTTAATTTAATGAATCCCTGAGGTATACCTCAAATTGTGCCAAAAGTATTTACCTTGGGCATACATCTCGGGTATCTGTTGGTATGCTATAGGTGTACATTCAGGTATAAACCTTGGGTATACCTTAATGTGTACCAAAAGCAAGCCCCTTGGTATACCCAAGGTAGACACCATCGGTATCCCTAGGTATACATATTGGGTATACCAAAGAAGAGTATACCATTTGTTTATATACCTCTGCCCAAGCTGTATACTGTTGAGTATAAATATCAGGTATACCTTGAATATAGTGTGTACCATTTTTTTACATACCGAGGTACACTTCAGTGTATACATTTGGGTGCACCTAGGTTGTGCACACAGGTATTTCAAAAATGGTATACCCAATGATATACTTTCTGCTGTGTGTGTACATATGCGTTGTGTTATCCTTTAATTGTACAACTTGTATATATGTGACTCACGTAAATAACCATGAGAGATGTTGTGTATAGCTGATTTCTTTCCTTATATATTTATCTTTAGCATTTATGTTTATTACATGTTGTCGGTTCAAATTTCAGTTGTTACATGCCACTCATTTGATGGCTCCATTTCCACACGAGCACATGCATTCATTATAGAAAGGGTTCACCCGTATGTCTTTTCCTTTTCCTTCCATTTCCTGCTCTGCCTCCACCCATGTGAATAGCATTGGGTTGCCAATTTCTACAGAAGGTTTTATTTTAAAAAGACGTTTTGTACAGGATTTTATTAATCATTTATTTTCCCGTAGCACTGACATGTCAAGACACGTATCAAAATGTTCTGACTTATTCTCCTATAAAAACTGATTTTTTTTTTTGCTAGGAGTGCATGAAAGGTTGTCAGGAGTACCAGGTCGTTTTTGTTTTACGCTTTTAAAAGTATGTATAAATACTTCCATGCTATAAGGATCCCTTTTTATTCAGTTCTGAAATGCAACTAAACCTACCACCATCTTGGGTCTATGGTCGCCTTTATCTTGGGACGTGAAATGGTGATGATGCTTGAATGCCACTGTGGCTTACTTCGTAGTCGGAAATGAACTAATATGTGTTGTACCATGTTTAGGCGCATACAAATCAGAAACTGTAGCTACTTTGGGGCTCGGTCATCCTTTGGACGCCACCATCTTGGATTGTTGACATCACTTCCCTGCGTAAGTCGTATGATAGTATGTTACAAGAAGGTCAAAAAACTAAATTGCTACTCGCACTGCAAGAGTTGTGAGGGAGCACCCAAGCTATCCGAGCAGCATGAGCACAGTGGTCACGTCCTTGTTTCCTAATCAAGTGAACGCTGGTTGTAGTCCCGTAACAGATTCAACATCCATATGGGACTTTAAAAAATCACCAGAATTAATACATCCCTTAAAGGGATAAACAATGTTTTCTTGGCCCACCATAACCCCTTCAGTCTCGGCTAACAAAAAATATGACAGCTACTGGATGGGCGAAAAAGTAAGTCACAACTTACACAGCAAGCTTCGTTTAAGGACCCTAAGCAAGGCGAGGAGCAACAGCGTAGTGGTCAGTGTCCCCGTCTCCAAATAAATAGAATGCCTGTTCGTGTCCTGTATCAGACCCAATATACATATGGTACTTCAAAAAATCTCAGGGACCTATAGTGATAAATAATGTTTCTTGGCCCAGCATAACCCCTTCAGTCACAACTAATCAAACAATG
>JAHWFP010223203.1:0-10477 GCA_023313725.1 Lithobius niger | reverse complement strand
GATTCAAAGGGATGAACAATTACTTTCTTGGCCCAGCATAACCCCTTTGCTCACGGCTAACAAAAAATGTAACAACTACTAGATAAGCAAAAAAGTAAGTATCAACTCGCACAGCAAGCTTTGTGAGGGGGCCCCCAAGCATGACGAGCAGCAAGAGCACAGTGGTCAGCGTCCTCGTTTCCAAATTATGTGAATACCGGTTCAAGTCATTAGATTATTTCATGACTAAAAGGGACAAACAAATTTTCTTGGCCCAGCATAACCCCTTCAGTCACAGCTAACCAAAAATGTGACTTATTTAAGATAAGCAAAAACCTAGGCATTGCTTACGTTGTGAGGGGGCACCCAAGCAAAGCAAGCAGCAACACCCCGGAGATCAGCATCCTCGACTCCAAACCAAATGAACGCTGGTTCGAGTCCCGTGACAGTCCCAACATACGTATGGTACTTAAAAAATTCACCAGAATTAATTCGTGACTTACAGGTATAAGCAATGTTTTTCTTGGCCTAGCATAACCCCTTCAGTCACGGCTAACAACTACTAGATGGGCGAAAAACTAAATCCCAAACCTCGCTGCACGGGCCCAGGGGCAATGCAAGCAGGAAGAGCACAGTGGTCAGCTTCCTAATTTCTACACCAACTGAATGATGGTTATATTCCCGTGACAGACACAACATACATATGAGACGTAAGATAACTCACTAGGATTAATACATGACCTAAAGGGATAAATAATGTTTTTCTTGGCCCAGCATAACCCATTCAGTCTCCACACACAAAAAATTCGACAACTACAAAATTGCCAATGAATAAGTCCAACTCGCACTGCAAGCTATGCGAGGGGGACCCCAAGCAAACTGAACAGCAACAGCCCAGTCGACAAGGTCATCATCTCTAAACCAAATGAATGCAAGTTCGAGTCCTATGACATACTCAACATACATGTGAAAAAAATTCAATACCTGACTTAAAGGGATAAATAATATTTTTTTTAGCCCAGCATAACCTCCTCAGTAACAGCTTGCAAAAAAATATGACAACTACAAAATAGACGAAAACCGAAGTTCCTACTCACACTGCACACGTTGTGAAGAAGTACCCAAGCAAGGCGAGTAGCAATACCTCGGAGATCAGGGTACTCGTCTCCAAAACAACTGAAGGCGAGTTCGAGCCCATGACCGTCCCAACGTACATATGGGACTTTAACTTCTTCAATCATGGATAACAAAAAAATGTGACGA
This sequence comes from Lithobius niger, assembly GCA_023313725.1. Classification (NCBI taxonomy): domain Eukaryota; kingdom Metazoa; phylum Arthropoda; class Chilopoda; order Lithobiomorpha; family Lithobiidae; genus Lithobius; species Lithobius niger. Next base: position 9,235 of record JAHWFP010223203.1, on the reverse strand, counting down.
CTACTAAATGGGCGAAACTCGCACTGCAAGAATTGTGTGGTGGCCCCAGGGCAAGGCGAGCAGCCTTGTGGCCAGTGTCCTTGTATCCAAATCAAGTGAATACCAGTTCGTGTTCTGTGTCATACCCAACACACATATTGAACTTACGAAAACGACCAGGATTAATTTGTGATTTAAAGGGATGAACATTGTTTTCTTGGCCCACCAAAACCCCTTCAAGTCACGGCTAACAAAAAGTGTGACAACTACTAAACCGGAAAAAAACTAAGCCCCAATTCGCAAGCTTTGTGAAAGGCCCCCTAGCAAGGCGAGCAGCAAGAGCCCAGTGGTTCTAATTTCTACACCAAGTGAATTATGGTTAGAGTCCCATGACATACACAACATACAAATGAGACATAAAAAAATCACAAAGACTAATACATGACTTCAACGGATAACAATGATTTTCTTGACCCAACCTAACCAACTCAATCTCTATACACAAAAAAAATACAACAGCTACAAAATCGCCAATAAACAAGTCCAACTTGTACAGCAAGCTATGCGTGGAGACCCCCGAGCAACAGCGCAGTTGTCAGCGTCCTCGTTTCTAAACCAAGCGAATGCAGGTTCGAGTACCATGACAGACTTAACATACATGTGACTTAAAACAATACTATACATGACTTAAAGGAATAAACAATGAGTCTTGGCCCAGAACCCCTTCAGTCATACCTAACCAAAAAATGTGACAACTACAATATAGGCGAAAACCAAAGTTCCAACACGCATTGCCAGCTTTGTAAGGCAGCCTCCAAGCTAAGCGAGCAGCAACAGCTCAGTCCCTTCCCCGTTTTGACGAAGTAAGCTTTTTTGTACCACATACATCGCAAAACACAATCTCCATCGGTCTGTTGTTTCGTGAAGTTGTAGAAACTGGGGCCTTCGACTGGTTAGGAGTCGAACGTTTACATTTGACGCAATATTTCATCTTTACAGTTGCTCTTTTTAAGTATAGTACAATCTTTTTTCATCTCTTTTAAAAAAAAGACAACATGGATTCGTTTTCGATTATTCGCACCTGCAAAGACTTCGACTTGAAAATTAATCTAAACACACCCATTCATTTGGACTCTGAAAAAAATTACGAATTGGCTCTGCTTAAGTTAGATACTTATAACAGCATTCACAACATCACCTCGAGAAATAACGAAATTCAGTACACTATAGATGCTGGCGCTTCATGGCACAAAGTGTTAGTAAGTCCCGGTGATTACGAAATCAAATATTTGAATAAATTTCTCAAATCGGCGATAGATGCAAATGGCACAGCAAGGATTCCATTACGATTCTTCCCAATCTAAACACTTAAAAGAACCAACTTGATAATTACCGATCCGAATTACGGAATATCTTTTTCGGGTGAAAAGAGTTTGGCTCCAGTTTTGGGGTTTGAGAACTACGTGAGAAGTCGAGAAAGTCAAAATACAGTCGACATTATGAGCATCTTGTAACAAGCAATTGCTGTCGATAAATACCTTAGTAACAGCATCGTTCAGTAAGTAGGTTCGCTTAAATTTCTAATCGGTTTGTGTGTCGCGTTGAAGTAAACTTTTTGGACGTCTTGTAATAAACAATTCCTATCGACGTACAGTTTTGATGCCGCGTCAGCAGCATGCCAGGGGAAAGCTATGTCCCTAATTTGCTTCTTCCTCACGTAGAAATTCCCGTCAGCATCATCTACATACAACGTATTTTTTTCCATACTAGAAATGGCGGAAGCCAACTCATCGGTGAGAAGAGTAATGGCAGGAGGCAAGTCGGTTTTAAGTTTCTGAACGTCCGTTGCCAGAGTACTGATCTGAGAATAATTTACCGCATCTTCAGGTTCGATAGCAGCTCCTACCTTAGTTACACGCTTGCTTTGCCTGTCGTAGTTGTTTTCAGGGGGTTAAAACGTATCCTAGGCCCGGCTGTCCTCTCGGACCGACTCCCATCACTTCACCCTCCCTCGTTCTTTTCAAGGCTTGTCCAAACTTATCAACTGACATACTTTTTTTAAATGCGAGAAATTTTTAAAAATGAAGCTTATTTTTAAAATCTCTCGTATATAATAAAAGGAAGAACCTCAAAATAAATAATTAACCTCAAAATGTCACAACCATCATGACAAACGAATCTTTCCAATCTTTTGCAAAATTACTGAAAGTTAAGAACGACAAAGGCACAAAGATTAACGAACGGTGTAAAGTTTTCCTTGTCTCCTTCCATTCTGTTTCAGGATTTAAAGGGTCCAGGAACTAGAAAGTCACCCCTCATCCGTAAAAAAAAAATATGCATAACTTGTTAAAAAAAAACCCGCAAAAAATATTCAAATAGCACGGATTTTTTATGTTTAGTAAACCAACGAGTTACACGCAGGACACTTTTTTTAAATGCAAAAAAATTAGGAGAGGGCCAGCAGGGGGGGACCGGGGGGTTGCTCAAAAAGGCCTGCTTTCCACCATTTCTTATACGACTGCAACACCTTGGAGATCAGCGTTCTTGTCTCCCACCCAAGTGAACGTGGGTTCAAGGCCGTTACCGTCCCACCATACAAATGGGACTTTAACCTCTTCAGTCATGGATGCAAAAAAATGTGACAACTACTAAATGGGCGAAAAACCCCAACTCGCACTGTGTGGGGGCCCCAGAGCAAGGCGAGCAAGCCTTGTGGTCAGTGTCCTCGTATCCAATTCAAGTGAATACCAGTTTGTGACTTAAAGGAATGAACATTGTTTTGTTGGCCCACCATAACCTCTTCAGTCTCAGCTAACAAAAAACATGACATGTACTGGATGGTCGAAAAAGTAGTCCCAAATGGCATATCAAGCTTTGTTTGGGAACCCCAAGCAAGGCGAGCAGCAAAAGCCTAGTGGTCAGTGTCCTCGTCACCAAATCAAGTGAATGCCGGTTTGTGTACTGTGGAAGTCCCAACATACATATGGTACTTTAATCACCAAGATTAATTCGTGACTAACAGGGATAGATAATGTTTTTTTTTGGTCAACCTTAACTCCTTCAGTCAAGGGTAAAAAATAACACGTGACAACTACTAGATGCGCAAACTCGTCTTGCAAGCTTTGTGAGGAGGCCCCCGTGGAAGGCAAGCAGCAGCAGCCTAGTGGCTAGCGTCATCGTCTCCAATCCAAGTTTATATCGGTTCGAGTTCCATGAGAGACCCAACACACATATGGTACTTTAAAAAAATCAACACGATCGATTGGCAACTTAGCGGGATGATCAATATTAATTCTGGGCCCAGCAAAACCCCTTCAGTCACTACTAGTCACATTTTTTTGTTATTAGTGACTGAAGGGGTTTTGCTGGGCCCAGACAACTACTAGATGGACGAAAAACTAAATCCTAAATCGCACTGCAAGCTTTGGAGGGGGGCCCCGAGCAAGCAGCAAGAGCACAGTGGTCAGCATCCTCGTTTCCAAATCAAGTGAATGCCGGTTCTAGTCCCGTGACAATTAACTCAACATACTCGGGGGAAGGGGGAGGGGGCCTTCACATAGCTGGGGGGCTCACATAGTCTGCAGTGCAAGTTGGACTTATTTATTTGCAATTTTGTAGTTGTCGCATCTTTTTGTGTATGGAGGCTGAATGGGCTATGCTGGGCCAAGAAAATTATTGTTTATCCCTTTAAGTTACCATCAGGATTAATAAATTAGTCCAACTCGCACTGCAAGCTATGCAAGGGGGTCCGTGAGCAAAACGAACAGCAACGGCCTAGTGGATAGCGTCCTCATCTCTAAACCAAATGAATGCACATTCGAATTCTGTAACGGACTCAACATACATATGGGACTCAACAAACTTAAAACCACGATTAAAACATGACTTAAAGGGATAAATAGTGTTTTCATGGCCCAGCATAAACCCCCTCAGTCACAACAAAACATAAAATGTGAGAACTACAAGGTAAGCAAAAACCTAAGTTTCGACTTGCACTGCACGTGTTGTGAGGGGCACCCAAGCAAAGCGAGGAGCAGCACCTTGGAGTCAGCGTCCTCGTCTCCAAACCAATTGGAACGCCGGTTTGAGTCCCGTACCAGTCCCAACATACTTGAAGAGCTAATATGCAAAACAAGTTAAATTCAAAATATGCCTTTTTGCAAAAAAGTCAAATTTCTACCCAACCAAAAGTAGCAGAGCCTACAAAGATTTGACTGTTCAAAAATGTACCTCTAGAGCAAGTGATTACAAAACAAAACAAAAATTTCTTAAATGTTGTAAAATGCAGGCTCTTACTCAGTTTGAAGAATGGATTTAACTTATTTTGAAAACCACTGCTTTTTATTTCAAAGTTCAATGGATGCCTATACGTGTGATATAACAGGGAAAGGTGCATCGAATTACTTGCACAGTTCAGAAATGTAATACAAAATTTCCCATTTATGAGTTTTTTTTTGGCTAAGTCAAAGAGTATCAATCATTTTTTTTCTACGTCAATACGATTATATCAAAAACCAAAACTGGTAAAAGGGGCCGTCAAGTTCCGAATGGTTCGATCCTTCAAAAGAGTGATATCAACACACCAAAACATTCGCCAAGTTAATCGCATCGCTTAATAGTTCGAAGTTTAATGAAAGCTAGAACATTGCCACTTTCGTAGCAGTTTTCAAGTTTTCATTTACGTCCAAAATATTATTCGGTGTGATTAAGTTGGCGAATGTTTTGGTGAGTTGATATCACTCCTTTGAAGGGCCGAACCAGTCGGAACTTGGCGGCCCCTTTTACCAGTTTTGGTGTTTGAGATGATATCACTCTTTTTTTTTAAATTGTGTATTGACTCAACTCCCCTACCGTGCAGATGTGTACTATAAAGTGCCACGTCAACAAGAAATTGGTTTTCAACAACTTGCTACTACCTTTTGCCTATAGGGCGAACCTTTCTCAACTTAGTCACCTCTTTATAGGTTTTGGTTTGGTTTTAATTTGGTTGTGATTTGTTTTATTTAGTTAGTTTTTGTGTGTTGATATCACTCCTTTGAAGAGCCGAACCACTCTTAACTTGGTGGCCTCTTTACCAATATTTGGCTTTGTTTATTTTTCTTTGTTTTTACAGTTGGATTAGACGTGAATACAATTTCTTTACAACGTTGTTTAGATTTATTGTGATACACTAGTGTGTGTCTAGGCATGCACGTCAGTATACACGCTTGACCTAAAAGAAAGAGGTGTTTTGAGGCAAAGGGAGGTAGATATGGGTTTCGTCACGGACCAAAAGTTTGAGGAAGTGCTGCAGAGGCTGGGCTTAACAATCAACGTGCGAACAATGTCAATCTGAACAATGCAGCTCGTCGGGCAGTGTTGAATGATGGGGCCCGAGTGGTAGGTCAGCGAGGAGTCGTGTGTGAAGGAATTTATGTGCGTAAACCCGGTGCTACGGACGAGGTTCCTCTATCTCGACCAGCAACCAACGTGGAAATAATAAAGACTATGGTATTGAGACAATTGCTGTTCCCAAGGCTGACGACATGGAGGAAAATGCTGTTGACCCTGGTTTGGACCATAATTACGTAAGTGGAGACAAAGATTTCGAAGAATCTACTCGTGATGTAGAGTGGCTGAAGAGGTTGTACCGTGGTGGATCAATGATGAATTCAGTTATTGTGCTAGCTACCCAAGAAGGGCGAATAACGCATATCAAGTAGTTCTTAGGACGCCAGCTGCAAAACGAACATTGAAGAATGTTAGGAACTTTACTGTGAACGGGTTTCGTGCTACGGTCCACGATTTCCATGTGCAAGTTGTGAAAATGCGGATTCACTGGTTGCCGTATGAGGTGACGGAGCGGGATATTGGGGCCGCGCTCATTAACTATGGCACCCTGCAGTCGTTTGCACTTGAACGTAGTACTATTGATGGGATTACACACTGTTTTTCGGGTGTGTGGCAAGCCACACTGTGTGTTTGCGAGACAGTGTCACGTTGGACGATCTGCCAGATGTTGTGACTGTGCGTGTCAACGATTGAACATTGAAGTCAAATAATTGTTTAACTACAATAATCAAAACGTTGATTGAAATAATGTTTTAACAGCTTAATATTGTTGTGTTTGGGAACTTTGGGTTGCCATGGACATTTTTGGTTCTTTTTTGGACAAGGATGAATTTTATTCGGCCCAATTCACGAAATAAAATGAAGCAGTTAAGAAACGAAAGTCGATCGTTATTTCTTCTACCATCGATACTCTACATGGTGCCGAAACCCGGGAGGAGTAATTGATGTCAACCGAGACAAATTTGCCCCAGAGGTAACGGTAGAAGTTGTGTATGATTCGTCGTGGAGGAGAGAGGGAAATTTCGTGGGAATCCAGTGAAGAAGAAACTGAGCCGAACATCGTAAAAGAATCAGCCGAGATGGAGAGTTTGAAGCGTTCAAGAGGAGGCTTCAGGACGGCTGTCATCAAAGTTCTTCAGAAGTTAGAAGATGCAGTTATTCAAGAAGACAAACCGTCAGTAGAAATAAATCTAGCAATATTGGCTGCACGAGAAGCAAAAGTTTTGTCCGCGGATGCAGCAATCGTTGCTGAAATGACTACAAAAGGAGCGTCCGAAGAGGACTTAGGTGACGAACTTAGCAACTCTGACGACTGGCTATTTGCTGTGATGAGCAAAAGGAAAATAGCTGAGGAGTTTCTGGCCACCGTACATCAGTCAGCTTCACTGCCTGTCGTTCCAGCTGCATCCAAGTCTGCTGTGGCTAACGTTAAGCTTCCAAAGTTAGAGGTCAAGCGCTTCAATGGTGAGTTAAAGGATTGGCAGAGATTTTGGGGACAGTTTGATGCTTCTGTCCACTCAAACACAAACTTAAAAGACGTGCAAAAATTCAGCTACTTGCAGTCGTTGTTAACTGGGGCTGCAGAAGCATCAATAACGGGTATTGCGTTAAGTGATTCAAACTATTCCTTAGCCATTAAACGTCTTCATGACCGATTCGGTCAAAAGGACCTTATTATTCATGCGCACATGACTCAGTTGCTTAACTTAGAGCCAGTACGCAGAGAAAATGACGTAGTGTCTTTAAGAAAGTTATACGACGCATGCGCAGGACAAACTGAATCGTTAGAGGCCTTAGGAGTGTGTGTTAGTGCGTATGGCGCATTACTTAGCCCAATAATTTTGAAGTTGCTGCCTGAATCCGTATTGTTTGAGTGGAATAGGAAACCTAAGTCTAAAGCATTTGACTTTAATGCACTCATGGACTTTCTTCAAAATGAAATTGAAGCTCGGGAGAGATCTGCACTAGTACTTGCTTCATCTGGGGGCGAGAAAGTGACGAAGAATGTAGGTAAACTACCGTCAACATACAGCAAAGAAGTCTTCAGGCCGAGTTCCAGTACACTCTGCACTGAAGCTGAAGCAGTCAAAAAAGTCACTTCCACAACTCTGTCTGCGTCAGTTGTTACGGAAAAGGCTCCACAAAAAGCTGAAAAGAGCACAAAGTGCATATTTTGTTCATCTTCTGAGCATAGATCTTGGAGTTGTCCTTCGCCAGGTGTCTTAGCTGATATGAGAGAGATTGTGCGGCGAAATGGTTGTTGTTTTCAGTGCTTAAGAGCTGGCCATCGAGCATTTAAATGTTTCCTAGGCAAGTGTGCCAAATGCCAGGGGCGCCATCACAAGATTTTATGTGAGAAGAATGACGAATCAAGCTCTATGATTAACAATGATAGAAAAACTAGTTGTAAGGAAGTAGTATTAGTACAAAACGTCCTTAATGCTTCTGCTTTGTCAGAAAATTGTACAGTTATGAAAGTCGTACATTTTTGGATGGTGGGGAAGCATTGCTGGACACAAGCTAGAGGTATTCTTGATGATGGGAGCCAAAGAAGCTTTATTCGCAAGCAAATAGCTGATAATTTAGGATTAACTAGCTATCATAATGAAATGTTAACTGTGAAGGGCTTTGGTGATAAGGAAGCTAGCCAACAAATATTCCCAGTGGTAAAAGTTAGGTTACGCAATCCTCACACTAAAGCATTTGTTTGTGAATTGGACTTGTTAGTAATTGAAGAAATTGCAAGCGTTAAAAATGTTGACGTAGGTGATGCAGTTCATGAAATGTTGCATGAAAGGGGACTACAGCAAGCAATACGGTATGACTGGCATTTCCCTAACACTCAAATTGACGTTCTTTTTGGGCTAGATTCGTATTGGCGAATACTAACAGGCGATAATATCGCACTGAAGTTTGGCCTTATGGCTTCTGAAAGTCGGTTTGGTTGGGTGGTAAATGGTCACACAGGCAATCTCCAGGTCGAAAATTCTGTAGATATAAACGTTATGCTTGCTGTGGTTCCTGTACAGGACCAGTGGATACATGACTGTTGGAATCTTGATTCCATTGGAATAAGTGGTAAAGATATTTCAGATGAATTGAATGAAGATGATTTGCGAGTTCAAACGCAATTTGAACAAAACATTAAATATGTGGATGGTCGGTATCAAGTCAGTTTGCCTTGGAAAAATGATACCTCAAAATTGCAGGACAATAGGTGTATTGCCATGCAAAGACTTTTTAGGCAAGTGAAGTCATTTAAGCGGGATGAAGCTGCGTTTTTCAGATACAATGAAGCAATGAAAAACTACGTTTTATTAGGTCAAGCTGAAGCAGTTTCAGTGTCTGCAAGTACACAATTGACTTATTATTTGCCGCACCATGCAATTGTTAAAGAAGACAGGCTAACCACTAAAACTCGTGTTGTTTTTGATGCTAGTTCTCATGTAAAAGGTGCCACTTCTCTAAATGACTGCTTAAACACTGGTCCAAATCTTAACCCAGATTTGCTTGGAATGCTTTTAAGATTTCGCACGCACACTGTAGCAGTTACGGCCGACATAGAAAAAGCATTTTTACAAGTAGGATTGGATCCAGTGGATAGAGATAGTACTCGTTTTCTGTGGGTACCCTGGGAATGGAAGCCATCAGAGCCATTACAAACAGTTGAATACAGAATGACACGAGTGTTATTTGGAGCTAAGCCCTCACCCTTCTTACTGGCAGCTACAGTGAGGTACCACTTAAGAGAAACTGAAGAAATATACTCAGAAACTAGCCAAGATCTCGACTGTAATGTTTGTGTGGATGATTACATAAGTGGAAGGGGTACACCGTCGCAAGCCTATCAACTTTACAAGGAAACTAGAACCATCATAGACTTGGCAGGCATGCCAATGAAGAAGTGGATGACCAATTCAAGGGA
>JAHWFP010223180.1:0-15261 GCA_023313725.1 Lithobius niger | reverse complement strand
CGAAATCTTGCATGAAGTCAAGAAATTCTGAAGAAGCGCTAATTTCAGATTGACTAGTAACATTTTCATCCCAGTTAATCGAAGGAAAATTGAAATCACCCATAAGGAGAGTAGGGAGGTGAGGTGAGAAATCCATAGAGTGATTAAGAGTGGACAGCAAGCCAGGCCAGTGCGTAGGAAAAGCATTACTGGGAATGCGTTAACAGCACCCAATTTTAAAATTGTAAGAATTAGTGAGTTTGACACAACACCAAATGGTTTCCCATTCCGCAGATGTGTCGGTGTTGACATGAAGAAGGAAAGAAGGGATGCTGGAATTAATGTAGAGAGCAACACCACCGTGGGTGCCACCAGTCCTGTCACCACGATAATGAGTGCAGCCAGGAATAGTCATCAAGGAAGAGTCAGTGGACGAGGAGAAGTGGGTTTCGGTAATACCGATAATGTCAGGTTTTTCAGTGGCGATTGGTATTTTGTATTCGTCGAACTTATTTGAAAAACCCATGGAATTGAAATAGTTGACTTTGAGAGAATGGAAAGTTTTGTTCAAACGAGACTGTGAAAAATGATGTTCTCCCTTAAGCTGCTTGGTAGAACGCAAATAGTTAATCCTGAATTTATAGGGGGTGGGCGTTATCCTCCTCCGCAGGTTCGATTCGTCTAACATTCACCCCCATACGACGAGGCGGCGAACTAAACGGCCGCAACAATTAGGCTAGTACAGCGCTTGTATGAGTTGGCCTTGTACACAAGAGATCACGTCGGCAACGGCTCGAGGCAGACCACGCCGCGCAGGAAAGCTTCAACTGGGCCAAAGTCCGTCAAGTGAAATGCCAAACCCCTAACAGTTCGTTACAAGTGAAACGCCAAACAGAAGCCGGTACCTATAACCTAACCTAACCGACAATAACAACAAAACCAAACTAAACTGACAATAACAACCTACTTATCTGAACTGTTTACGAGAAAAAGATGGAAGAACATGGAAGAACGGGCTCGGGGCTCTTGTACGTCCGTCAGTGCTAGAGTGCGGCTTTCATTAATTTCTGACGGCCAAACTAAGCCTTTGCCCCAAAAATGTTATGGGAAAATGTTGTTCAGCTGATCATTTTACATCATTCTAGCCCAACGAGAAGCTAATCGGATTGGAGTTCGTATTCTTCCGGTAAGCCCAGGAGGCTTCACAAATTGACTAAGAAATGCGAAGCCTGTCCGAACTTCGTTCGTCAAACAACGGACGGAAAATTCTAAATTATCGTACCTTCTTAGGACATCAGAAACGACCGTGTTGCGTTCGACGAGCGTATCCACCAGAGAGACACAAGCATTGCAGTACCACCGGAGATTTTCGGAAATTTCCAAGCCGACGGCACGGGCAACTTCAGTTGGTAAGTCGGAACATGTAACGTGGTAATGTGAGTAACAGAAGTTACATTTGAGCGAGGGTTCATGCGAGTCGCAGGTAAAATTACAAATTTGCACGAGCGAGGTGGAGGACGTCTGCCCTCGTCGGCCATCATGTCCTTTCATTAGGTCTAAAAGCTAAGCTAGTAAGTCAATTTTCGTACGTATTTCACAGTTGAGTAATAATTTAGTAGGAGATTGATTTTTGATGGTGTGGGGGTTGACCAGGTCAACTGGAGATAATTATGCAAGGCAATTTCAGTAATTTCACTACACACGTTTGCACTTGTAAAGATGTTTGAAGCTGCACACAAATTGATCGCACTGACAATTTGTTGCCTTAAAAATTGGAGGAAACGTTTCATTTTGTACCCCACAGCATTTTGGGTACGTTTCAAATGTGACAGAAGTACGCGCCTTCTGGGTGAACCCAGAAAATATACCTGAAATTAGTCTTGATGCATCGTCAAGGAAAGTACCATTCTCGCAATAGAGAGTTAAACGTTAAGTTCACTTATGTAGGTTGATACTGTTTCCCCTGCCTGCTGGTCATGCCTCCCGAAACGAAAATTCTGAGCTGTTCGGGGTCCAGGACGGGGAACCTGGAATGCTAACCTGGAAGGGGGTCCAGGGTCTCCGTAAGTAATTTAATTAGTTAGAAGTAGAAGCTTTAAACTTAATATTTGTAATATTGTACAAAATAACTTGTCGTTAAGCGCACAAGACTACAAACGGTATATTTATGCAACAGGCTGTAGTACTGTCCCCGTATAGACAATACACTCTAACTTGCATTCACGTTGTTGACATTTTACGTAAACTCGGTGACATTGTTCGCCTTGTTACATTGTTTTTTTCCCTCATTATTTGTGTTCAGTGTTTCTTTAGTCTTCTTCATTCAACCAGAGAAAGGCCGCCAAGGTTAATCCTGTTCAGCCAAGTTAATCGCACCTACTAATATTTCGAAAGTTAAATGAAAACTAGAAGATTGCTACTAGCGGTAGCAATCTTCAAGTTTTCACTTAACGTCCAAAGTATTATTCCGTGCGATTAAGTTGACTAATAGGATTAAGCTTGGCGGCCTTTCTCTGGTTGAATGTTATCACTACTTTGAAAGGCCGACCCTTCTTGGAAACTTGGCGGCTGCTGTTATACCAGTTTTGGTTTTGGGTGGATATCACAACTTTCATAGGCCTGTGAATACAAAGAATTCCACTGTCTAATAGTCACCTCTACCTTTTTTGTCTGGAGTGTCTATAAATTTTCTAATTCATAATTCTTACGTTTGCTATTACCCAATTAGCCGTTACACCAGCCAAATGGGCATGGTTTGGCGTATTTTATGCCCATGTTTCGCATGCTTAGTCTATTTAATTGGATTTTGGAGAGCACTGGTAATGGCGGAAGATGTGGACAATCTGCTTCGCAGCTTGGTACAGTTGAAGGTATTATCCTCCAGTGATATAAATACGGGGGTGGTGACTGATGAAGTGTTTGATGCAGTGGTGCTAGCAGCGAAAGTTAGGGGAATCGCCGTGAGTGATATTCGTAAGTTTGGGATTGATACAGCTGCAGGCTTGGCTCGTAAGCATTCGCACAATCAGTAAGATGGCGACCGTAGCAAGAGTAGCAAGGGTGCAAATCAGTTGAAGCAAGCAATGCCAGGAAATCAGAGTGGGAAAATGCCAGAAGACAAAAGCGATGCACTGGAAACAACGAAGAGACTTTTTTTCTAAAGTAGCCAGTCAAGAGGAGAACTACGGTGAGTCAGATGACGTCGAATCTGCACATAGTGAATCGAGGCAGAGTTCCCCAGTGCGATACCGCACCCGGAGGTTGCTGTTGTTACAAAAATTGTACAAAGGGAGTCTTCAAGTGTGGATATGACCCGCTCTTTGGTGTTGTTGTGCCCCGATGCTGTACCCTTTGTCCCAAATATTCCTGCGTGTGCAAGACATTGTGGGACGTGGTGAAGTTGATACATTTGGTTCCCTACGGTCGAGTGGGGCCTATGAAGTAACTCTAGCGTCGCCGGCTGCGAAACGGAAGCTTGCGTCTGCTAGCCTCGTCATAAATGGATAAGACAAAGAAATATATGACCTGCATGACCAAGTGATTGAGGCAAGATTGCACTGGCTGCCGAGAAGTGTGCCAATAGAAGATGTGGCGGTTGCGATGTAAGAGTTTGGGAGATTAGAGTCCCATGTGTTTGAGAAATTGATGATCAGAGGTGAAGCTGTTTGTAACACCACAGTGAGGGTGATTAAATTCAAGCTCAAACCATTCAAAATGATCGCTGATGTTCCGGATGTTATGTTGGTGAAAGGAGTACCCTCACTTGTGGTTGTGGCGGTTGCGCGGGCACTTCCGCAGCGTCTGGGCCAGTATTGACTGTGTTACTTGTGGCGGATAAAGCGACCCACGGGCCCTGTGTGTTCATTTGACAGAGCGTCAGGTAATGGGTGTCAACACTAGGTCTTGTGAAGAAAACAGCGAGTCCAATGATGTTGAGGGTACTGAATGTAATATGAGTAATGATATTGAGAGTAATGAATGCAATATGAATATCGATGTTACTGATATGGGAGTGGGTTTAAATGTGGATGTAGACTTTCACAGTGGTTCAAGTCATGACACTGGTAACAGTGTAGAGGAAAGGGGAGGAGATGGTTAGGTTAGGTTGTGGTGTTTTGAGTAGCAGTTGCACCTAATTTTCGGCCTCATGTCTGGTTCCTTTTCAATAGCCTCTTGAAATGTGAGGGGATTACCAAGCAAAATTCAAGAGATAGAAAAGCTACTGCACTTGCAGGGGTCGTGGGTGTTCAAGAAATTAACACTGCACGAAGGTTTGATGCGGCAGCTTTTCAAGCCGATTTTGTCACAACAGGCAACAATGTTGGCATTTTCATAAAGTGGTCGGTTTCTTACATGCCGCATCAAGCGCTTGAGCAGTGTCCCAACCTGAAAGCATGTGCCGTAAAAGTATGGCTCAACCAGCAATGGGTTTCCCTAGCATTTCTGCATGCAACTGGGATTGTTCCCGTAGACTCTTGGGTGTCGTGGTTTCAACAGTTTCAGCCTCCGTACATGGTTGCTGGAGATTTTAACACTCATCATTTTGATTGGGGCTCAACTCGCGTAAGCTCATGTCGTCGCAGGCTGGTGGCTACGATTGATCGTATGGGACTGGCTGTTATGCAGGATGGTTCTCCAACTTTCACTCGGTGGCATCAGGGATGGGTTCAAGAGTCCACCCTGGATTTGTTTTTGTGCACTCCTGACCTGGTGAAGCGTTTCAGTTTTGAAGATTCGGCAGTGAACCATTTTCCGGTTCTGCTGTCACCTGTTTCTCGCAGTCAGTGCCCTAGTCGGCGGCTTTGTAAGAAGCCGAGAGCCTCTAATGGGATTTTTAGTGGGTTGATGTCTGAACATGTGCGTCCGGCACGGACCTCTGTCTGTCGGTCTCCCAAAGTTTATCCCAGGTGGTGGACATCTGTGTGTACTGTGGCTGTCCGAGATAGGCGGCGTGCGTACCGACAGTGGAAGAGGCACCCGAGCAGGACCTCCTGGTGGGTGTATCAGGGTATCTCCCAAGAATATGCGTACATAATTCGGGCAGAGCGGAGGCCTTATGCTGACCACGCGTGTGCGCGTGTCAGCGGGGCTTCTTCTCTGGGGGTCACCTGGAGGATTCTTAACCAGACAGAGATACATAATGATTTGACCTGGGTGTATTCCCCAGATGATCCTGCTCATGCTGTTCTTCGTGGATTTGCCATGGCGAATGCATTCAATGCTTGTTTTGCGAGTGTTTATGCACTCCCCAAGGACGTGTCTCCCCTGCGCAGCAGTAGTGTCAGGGCAGGTCCGTCTCCAACAGATCATCCATGGAGTGTGTCCGAGTTCTATGCTGCCCTTGCAAGGTGTAAGGAGAGCAGTGCCCCTGGTATTGATGGGGTGAGATACTCTGCGCTTCGCACTTTGACGCAGGAAGCGGTCAGCGACTGTGTTGCCCTGTTTCAGGATATCATGGATGGTGCTTCAGTCCCAGATTCGTGGCTATACTCGGTTCTTGTTCCAGTTCACAAGGCAGGCACACTCGGTCCAGTTTAGTGAACTATCGCCCGATCTCACTCTTGTCCAGTCTGAGGAAAGTGTTTGAGCGCATGGTTGTTCGCTGCCTGGATTGGCATCTTGAATTTTATAATTGTCTTGCTCCAATTCAGTTTGGATATCGGGCTGACAGGAATGCGCAAGATGCGATTCTGTACTTCCTGTATGGGGTTTACGAAGCCTGGTCTCATGGGCATGTCGTGGTCGCCTTGTTCTTGGATATCAAGGCGGCATATGACACTGTCAGTGTTGACTGGGTCAGCTCCGGTTTGACAGAGATGGGGGTTGGCGAGAAGATGATTGGAGTGATTGCAGCTCTTCTGGACAATCGGCGGTTTGCAACCAGAGTGAACGGGTTCTGGTCGGATGAAGCCACTTCTGATCGAGGGCTTCCTCAGGGCAGCTGTTTAAGCCCCACCCTGTTTGCAGTTGCGATTAATGAAGTCCTCATTGAAATAAGTCAAACGTCTAATGTAGTCTGCTATGCGGACGACATTGCATTGTCGTTCGCTGGTGAGGATTTGGTGGAGTGTTGTACGAGTGCTCAGGAAACCATTGCGATGGTATCGACCCAACTGACGGAGAGGGGTTTGCTACTGGCTCCTGCCAAGACAGAACTGGTAGTCTTCTCTAGGCGATTAAAGCGAACGGCGGGTCCCGCCTCGATCGCCGTTGGTGGCACGGTTATCTTGCAGTCGTCTTCGGTCAAGTATCTTGGGGGTGCGCTTGGATGAGCACCTCGAGTTTACTGCTCATACGAGGTGGCTGGTGACCAGGATTAATGCACGGACCTCTGTTCTAAAGAGGTTGGTCATGATTGCGGGTGTGTCCAGGGGTGCGGTAATGGCCGTGTACAGGTCATTCATTCGTGCTCTTTTGCAATACCATTTGCCTTTTCTGTGTCCGCATCAGCTCCACCTGCACACGCTTCAGGTGCTGTGAATGTGTTCCTGCGAACAGCCTCTGGCTGTTTGCGGACAACATCAGTACAAGCCCTCTGGGCTGAGTGTTGTGAGCCACCATTGCACGTCAGGGCGAGCGAGCTTTTGCTTTCTCCGTGTGTGCGCAACGTTAGTAGAGGTGACAAGGATCCGGTCGGATCTGTGATCAGGGACTACTGCACCTTGGGGCCTGTTGCCCGTAGTGTGCTTGGAGCGGTAGGGCATGGTGCCGTCCTCCTGCTGAGATTGTCACATTTTTCGATTCTCGATGTGGCTGTGGTGCGCCCGTTCTGTCTGTGGGCATGGTGCGGGGAGCTAGGCTCCGTGTTTTCACCCTTGGTGTGCCTGGGTGCAGATTGCTGTGAGGTCTATTGTGATGCGTCCTTTTATCGTGGGTCCTGGACTGGAGGGGTCGGGGTTGCCATCCCGACGTTGACAATTTTTAGGTGCTATAAGTTAGTGGCTGTGCCATCGAGCACGGTGTGCGAATTGTGCGCAATTTCTGCTGCGCTTGATGAGGCGCTGGAACTGGCACTACCAGTGGTAGTGGTTTACACAGACCCACGGTCAGCCATTGCTATTTTGCGGCGTGCAGTGACCACGTTGGACTTGGGTGATCCCTTAGCATTTTCAATTTGCTTGAAACTGTGGGCTATGCCAGAATCGTGGCAGAGTAGTCTTGCAGTGGGTGCGGGGTCATGCCGAATGTCTCGGCAATGAACAAGCGGATGGGCTTGCGAGAGCTGCTGTGTGTCACGGTGCAGAGGTGATGCGACTCTGTTTGTCCCTGAAGGTGCTGCGTCCGATGGTTGCAGCGTGGCTCACTGACCAGTGGACTGATGAATGGAGTAAAGCAGGTGCAAGTCGCGATTTATTTCTGGTGCAGCAAGTGTGTGCGCGGTCTCCGATTCTTGATAATCTTTTACGAGTGGATGTTAGGGCTTTGTCGCGGTTGCGCACGGGCCACTTCCTCCTACCGGCTCATCGGTTTTGTCTGGGGTGAATTGACTCACCCCTGTGTCCGGTCTATCTTGTTGAATTTACACGTGAGCACTTTTTGTTATTGTGCCCTACTTTCCAGCAACAACGTCGAGGTTTGCGTGCGGTACTTCAGGGGCACCCTACTGTTGCTAGTCTCCTCTCGGTCTCTGGGGGCATTCTGCCCTTGTGCGACTGCGATCTGTCGCGCGATTTGTTAGGGCTACGGGGCTCAGTGTATAATCGTCTTCAACCTTTCCATGTATCTCTTCTTCTCTCCTCGATGCGTGTAGGCTGTTTTGTACCCAGTGATTACCTGGTAGTTTTGGCTTTGAGGTGTGTGTGTGCTATGCTGTTTTTCTGATGCGGGATGCGTGGCCTCGGGCCGATTTCTCGCTTAAATAAAATCAAATCGAATTCTTAGAGTGTGCTTATATTCAGATTAAGAGATCAAAAAATACAAAAAATGGTTATTATGTGTCATGTTCGATGGGACAAGGCGTCATTATTAACGTGACAGGAACCGGATATTAGCTATGACGCTTCCGGAAAGGCTCATTGAGGTAGCTCACCACAAATGGAAACCGAATGCTATATATTTAACTATAAAAAATGGTACCGAATGGAAACAGGGGGTTGCAACTGTACTAGAAACAATGTATTCCAAACCATCTCAGTCAGCCATGCTTCCGGCGCTTAGCCGGTGCTGGTAACGCCAACATGGCACTAGCTAACTTCCTGTTTTCATCTGAGTGAGATTCGTGAGAGGCATTCCTACAATTTATTTGTATATTTTATTTACAAAATTATTGTAACGCCCTACGAAAAACATAACAGCAATTTCAGATTAAAACAACTATTTTAAAAACTGAAGAAACATGGCGGGCTCCTGGTGCCCACGTTCTCGCCTCTGCTCTCGCCTGAATGAGATTCGTGAAGAATACATCGTTCACTCCTATCGTAATCACTCTTGCGGTGGTCGACAAGGCAACACACATAGGCCTATTACAGGCAGGTTGCCACAAAAGTAAAAACGCCATATATCTTGAAGGCGATGCAAACATCAATATATAAAATCGAACAGCTATTGGAAAATTAGTTCAAACTTTTGCCTGTTCTACGATAAATTTTGAAAACAGTATCACAGTTTAATTGTAGCTGTGCATGTTTTACCCTAATCGTCGGACTTAAGTTTTTCCAACATTTTTTAGTCACTGCGACTGAATTTGCTCAACATGTTTACTGTTTAGCCGTTATTGTGGTTGCCATCTCATAATCTTAAAGTGGAAGTAACACAGATGGCTGGGACTTAAATCGTCAATCTGCTTGTCCGGTAAGCACAGTTTACCATATATCGTCCTAGATGGAAATGATGTCAGAGGGGATACGACGTCAGTAGCCACGTGATAGGAAACATAAATTCGTCATCGGCAAGTTCCGCTGAGGTAGCTCACCAAGAATGGAAACCAATGCTACATTTTTTTGGAAATCGAAACTGAAAATTTTGGAAATTTTTTGTGTTATGGCCACGGAAAATAATATCAGAGGTGATGTGACGTCAATAATCATGTGACAGGAACGGAAGTCGGCCATGACACTTCTAGTAAGTCTCGCTGAGGTAGCTCACCAAGCTCCCTATGAGCTCCGGCTCCCAGTAGGCATTGTGCAAGTGGCGCACATACCTACCTTTCCTACTGCTTCACTGAACAGTGAAGACTTAATACATTTCAGACCTTCCTTTCATTTCTATTTAGGTCTTATTAGATAAAATCAATGCCAAGTTTTGTTCTCAGGATTCAGTAGTTTAAATTTGTACAACAAGACAACCCTGTGGGAATCAGCACTCTGTTGATCATCTGTTCTGGCATGGAGGAAAACCACATATTCACCGAACATGTGACCTTAAAAAAGAGCGCTAAGACCACCGAAAAACTTTGGTTACTGAAGATTGTTTTGGAATATTTAAGAATACAATATAAAACCCAAGTGACAGTTACTCACTTGCAAGTGACACTGCTCATCAGCTTTTTGTTCACACATAGCGCCATGCAGCTGTAGTGATCTTCTGCCGTTGTACACGGGTTGGTAGGTGTGTTGAGATGTCTTATCTATAACACATTAAACAGGGCTCGATAGAACTTCATCCCAATAGAACTTTATAAATAACATAAGGTGTATCACGTGAACCAGAAACCCTTGCAACTTGCAGTTGTAGCACACAGTTCTAAATATATCATTGGTGAAAGATGCGATTATCAGTAGTAATAGCCCTAGAGCTTTTGTGGATAATACGGCTACTGTTTTCGCACGAAGCCTGTAATCTGACATTAAAACTAACGAATGCTAATTATTTTGCAATTATATCCCGAGCACGAAGTGCGAGGGGTATAATTTCAAATGAATTAGCATGAGTTAGTTTTAGTCTGGTTACAAGCTGAGTGCAAAAACATTTTTAGCCGTATTATCCACAAAAGCTAGAGGGCTGTTTTATTGGATTATATCCCAATTCAAAATAAATAATAACAAAAGGAGTGAACATTCGTTGTGTTTATTGATGTTTATAACGTAATGCTACGTTTTATTAGCTGACCACATTATCAGTTCCTAAAATTATTTGTCTCCGAAGAGAGGTTATAGGCGATACTGCTGCCGGTGATTTCCTCCCATTAAATGCGCCGCATCAATCACGCACTGCTGAAATCTACCGAGAGATGGTGCTCTGTGTTCCTGTACTAATTTTTAATCGTTTGCTAATAATTACCATGGAATCTAAAAACTGAAAGACTAATGTGGTAAAAATTAAAATTATTTTTGCCAATAGATGGCCGAAGAAAAATTTTAAGATACTAGCCAAAAAAATTATAAAGTGTGACGTTAAAATACGAAAACCATAATCAATATGTCATGTTTTCCAGCTGGTATATTTATATATATACGAGTCAAATGCCGTAGTCATTAACTAGCAGTTGGCGTGTGTTTTAAGCTTAGCTCGGCAAGTTGCGCATGCGTACAACAGAAAGGTACCGGGGTGTGGTGTGATTATACCACACTAGGTCGATTATAACCCAGCTCCTCTACCTTCCACCATGATAGCAAGCAGGATATACTCACCCAATTGACCATACCAAAGAAAAGATGCGTTCTATTGGGAAAACGTAGGTTTTCCAATAATACCCTTCCGCTAAGAACAATGAAAAAATTTGGTCCTCACAGCAGTGCAGCTACCACAAACATCTTTCTAGAACACGATAACTGAAAGTTTAAAAATCTACATTACCAGCTTAACAACTGAGTGAATGTTTTTTCCTATACTGTATGGCAGAATTTCCACTACCGTGTACAATGATGATCAGTAGCTACTACTTTACGTTACCTACAACATTCTGTTCAAATTTGTACAATGTACTTTATGATCTTGACATGAATAGCTGGGGAATAATACAACATACACATATTAAGTCATTGGCCCTGCAACACTTCATCTGGATCAGGTACACATTCCATCTGGGATCCGTTGCCCCAACTGCTGCTAGCACTGTCCGAGGGCATATCATGGGGGGTGCACTATAATGACGATGTACCTGTCGGCCTTATCTAGAATTTGTAAAGAATGGTAACTACCTTGTGTTAAGAATTCATTACTGGGTGGAATTGCTTCAAGGCTTGAGCTACCTTTCGTCCGTCATTGAGGATTCTATTTTAGTATTACCTTCGAGCCCTAAACATATTTTCTTTAGTATAACAGTATTTGCTGCCCGGATTAGTGCACAACATACATTTATTCAGATGTTCATTTAAATTTACAGTTGTTTAAAACTGGCAGATTCCGTAGATGAGACTAGACTCGAAAAATTGAGGCTAATGTCACTTATCTTATGACATTGTACTACCTGAATTACCAATGTCGGCCCTGTAGCTCCTCTTAAGAATTCCATGAATGGCAACCCACAAAAACGCATGCCTTCCCTAATCTAATGGAAGATCTACAATTACTGTCTGACGAGAATTTGGGGCAGAATTCCATAAGTGATTACACTGTACTTCAGTGTTTGCGACATTTTAATACTATATCCTAATAAAGGTGCTAATGATTAGGAGGCCGTATGGTAGGCAAAAGTATACTGTAAATTTTCAAAGCATAGTATGACGGAAATAACGAGGGTTTCTGGAGCCCGACACAAAGTCGCCATTCTCCGGTAAACCATTTCCTTAAAGTAATACCAATATTCTCATACAAAAACTTGCAAAAAGTTGTAAAAACATATACTATTCGACTAAGAACCTCTTCTGGTCATCTCCATAAGATAAAAAAAAAACTATATGAATAGTACGTAACTGCAATTAAAAGCTTAAAATAAGTCTAACACATGAAACTATAACTCACACTCCACTCTCCAAAACAACATACCCTTATTGGAAGTTTATTTTAAACTCTAATGTTACTACCAGATATTTACTTGTTTACAGTAACTCACATTCGACTAAGAATTTCTTCCAGTCATCTTTATACGATAAACAAAAAAGTGAATAGTAACTGCAATTAAAAGCTTAAAATAAGTCTAACACATGAAACCAACTCACCACTCCACTCTTTAAGACAACAGACCATTATTTAAAGTTTATTTTAAACTTTAACGTTAGTATACTGGGTATTCACTTGTTTTTTTATTCTTCTAAAATTGACTAGAAGAGATTCTTAATCGAGTATATAAGATTTTACAATTTTTTAAAGTGAGCAGTGAATTAGATTTCCCTCGCCGTCTTCACCAATTATACTAGGAAACAGGCTTTGGGGCAATTGTGGGCGTAGCAAACAGATCTTCATTTCAAACTTATATTTAGTTTTTATTGTAATGACTTGTTAATGCTCCTAACAAATATGGGTGCAATACTCACTCGGCTAAGTTGGGCTTTTTGCCTGTTGGTGTGCTCTTTCTGGCATTTTTCTTATTTTAGCGTTTTTCCCGAAGTATAGGCCTAAGCTTACGTATCATATTTATTTTAATAGGCTTTCGTTTGCGCCAACATTTATTTTCTGTTTTGTTATTTGCAGCCTCTTTTTACAGCCCACACCCTTGCTGCCGAATAAAAATAAAACAGGACATATAGCCACCGCTGTTTGAGCTAGTCCCATGTCATTACATCGCCAACAACTCATCGCACAAACAATTCAACACAGTCAATTGGTCACTGAATAATACATCGCGAGTACAAATAAATCGTATGGACAATCCATCGCATTCACAAATTCATAGCATTTTAATTCATCGATCACCCTTAACGTGGTGATCGGCAGCAGCACAATGCCGATCACCACATTCAAAAGTGAGAAGGGAGAGCCACATTTAAATGAGCAATGCTTCGTTCACAACCAAGAACATGTAGGTATGAAAGGAAAAATAATACGGTGATGTGTGTAGTATACTAAAACAAAATGCCGTGGCAGGTGTCACACGGTTAATAACGAAGTAGTATTGCTCACTGACAACCATAACCACGTATGTACCTGATGTTGCTGCTAACAAAGTAAAATTAGTAACGAATATTATAAAGCCCTGGGCAGTGGAGACTACATACAAGACCGAATTAAATACTGCTCATCCCCTTCCTCCTGATCCTCCTGCTTTTGTAAGAAGTGGCAAAAACTGATTTGGCCTCCATCCCAAACAACCCAATAAAATTACCTTTTAGGTTCAGTTAATGCCAATCTGTTTAGTTACTATAGCATTAGAATGCTAAGACCTGGGCCAACACATGGCCAGTCCCCGTCCACTGACCCTCCCCATCCTAGTCTATCATTTTGGCCAAAGAATTAACACCCTCGCCCATATTCGTTGTTGGGGTGAGGGTTCTTGCGGTGCTCGTCTTTTTTGCTGTGAAACTCTGCTTTATACAGGGTGTCCCAAAAGTCCCAGAACACCCTCACAACTTTTCAAAGGGTTTAAAGAAAATAGCGAAACTCTGGCAATGTAAGTTCGGTTAAAGGATCTACCTTTTCGGACAACCGGCATTATGCCTGCCCCCCTTTGGGGGGGGGGGCTAGGTGCCCCAACTTAGAAATTTTCAAAGGAAGGGGGGGGGGGTAAAGGAATACCTTATTTGAAAGGTTTTCATTAGGCGAGTAAATTGCCGCAACGATAGCTTCGATACGATGAGCCCATCCAAAATGGCAGCCTGTCAAACATTAGGAATTTCTTCTGCCTAAGGCTAATTTACTAAGGCTAAACACGTTGTAAAGGGACGTAGGTGGCAGCAAAATGCTTCGTTTAATTTAGTTGGTTCTCACCTACAACGTCTTTTGTGATTTGAAACCCACAGTGTGGGCCTTAGTGCCCCCCTCCCCATTCCTGGGGAGGAGGGGGAGCACTGAGGTCCATACTCAGAGCTTCAAACTGAAAAATATGTGGGTGTAATCCAACTAAATTGAACGAAGCATTTTGTTGCCATTTATGTCCCTTTACGACGACTTTAGCATGAGAAGGTAAGACAGGGATGTAGAGGAAATTCCTAATGTTTGACCGGCTGTCATTTTGGATGGGCTCATCGTATCGAAGCTATCGTTGTGGCACTTTACTCGCCTAATGTAAACCTTTCAAATAAGGTATTCCTTTACCCCCCATTCCATTGAAAATTTCTGACGTGGGGCCCCTGGGGCCCTCCTAGGGGGGCGGCATAATGCCGGTTGTACTAAAAGATAGATCCTTTAACTAAACTTATATTGCTAGAGTTTTACTATTTTTTTCAACCGCTTAAAAAGTTGTGAGGGTGTTTTGGGAGTTTTGGGACACCGTGTAATGTAAGATTAATTAAAACGTGCGATGAATTGTCAGTGCGTTTAATTAAACACGCGATGAATTGTCCACGCGATGTGTTTGTACACACGATGAATTGTTTCGCGATGCATTACTGTTATGAATTGTCCGTGCAATGAAATGCCGGCGATGTATTCTCCAGATACCGTTTGATTGATTGATTTCGATTGATTTTAATGGGGCTTTGACCCGAAGCCATATGACCACTAAAATTATACAGAAATTACAGAGAAATACACTCAAACATCAACAACACTACATTACTAAACTTCACCCAACAGCACTCAACAGTACCAATGCTACAGTACCACTCCTTGTCAGCCAGCTGCACTCTTCGGTCTGCATATGCACTACAGTCGCTATGCACAGCAAAAACGCGAGCACAGCACTCAGGAAACAGCCTACCGTTTGAGCTGCCGCCACCAATAATTCTTACATTGTTTACACCAACTGCTGTGCATAGTGTAGTCTGTGTATTAAAAAAAATCACATATATAAGGTCGCTAAATCGGTTAGGTACAACTTCCGTACATCGGTGCAAGTTCCGGTCCACTAACAATCCAGAATAGCAGCAATAAAAATAATCACATTGCCGTGAAAGTAGTTGCTACGTTAAAAATTCGTTCAGGCTCATTAGGTTGGTATATTGGTTGAATTTAGGTGTCTGGTTAATGCCAGGGGAATTTTGACTCCCCTGCCCCTTGTGAGGCTTGTTCGTCTCTGCATTACGTAGGGAACTTGTTTTTCCCCTATGTGGGACATTTAAATGTCTTTTAAATGTACACATTAAGAGTTGCAGCTTAACTGCAACAAACACTTGTGCATGCGTTGCCGATTGTTTGCTTCTTTGGCCGGAGCCTACTCTGGCCGTAAACAATACTTGTGCCTCCCATTGTCGCTGATTTCCTACTTTGTCAGTACAAACTTGTCTTTGCCTGTAACAATCCCCTTTCATGATGTATTGTTTCCGCCCTCCCCTCTCGCATTCGCTCTCGCTCGCTTTTTTTTTCCCC
>JAHWFP010223174.1:3649-15488 GCA_023313725.1 Lithobius niger | reverse complement strand
ATCAATACATTTGGTTTAAATCGGCCTAATTTAGCATCAATCTTTTTGTAGCTACGTAATTTCATTTAAATTTAAGGCTAAATAGGTAGTTTGTATTTGAAATATCCAAAATGCAACTCCGACAGTCGTCCCATCAGTGATCGAGTTCAACTGGATCGAGTTCACACTGGATCCCGCTCAATTTCCTGTCGTTTCATACCTTTTTCGTATTTCTAGCCTTCCTACTTCAAGAGGAGAACAGGTATATTCATCAATATGTATATCAACCGTAAGTTTTTAATGGTTATGATGATGATTTAATAAACTAATTTGACATTTACAATGTTGAAATTCGAACTCATTTCTCCATTGCCTATCAGCAGCACTTGGCAGGTCGTAGTTGCAAGAATGGCAAAATAAAATTTCAACTTTGCTTTGACTGAGTACTTTCCAACTATTTGTAACAGTATCAAAACCACTAGAGGATTGGTCTTTTTAAACTGAACCGAATCGATGCACAGATCCTCAACGTCGTAGAATTCTCGATTAAACTGCCGAGCCATTCTATACAAAATGAAGTATTCACCAGTAGTGTAATTAATGTTAAAGTCTTGGAAGGGGTAATGCTTGGATTTAAATTCACGTGAGCATCTGGAGGTTTCAGTGATCGAAACGACAGGATTTTTAGTTAGGCTGTTGTTCCTGTTAGTCTGCACAGCTAGAATAACCAACCTGGGTTTCTCGATCGTGGAAGTAGTAAGCATGCGTCAGGTGATGTTAGTACTCTGCGGCAGTTAGCAACCATCGTAATTCCAGTGTCTAAACCCCAAATCCACGTTTATGTCGTTGAAAAGCCTAAGTTTATGCTAATTGGATGCGGTGACGTGTGGAATATGTCATGAAACGCTGCTCAGCACGATTTTGCCATTGGCTATAGCAGGTGCTTTACATATCGCATCTTCGTTGCCAACCCTATATACTGTTCGTTGTGTTACTGTGAAAGTTTTTATCAAATTCAGAGTCATAATTTGTAGAATTAATATATTTACCGCTCATTTTCATAAATAAGACTATGTCTACTTCATGGAAATTTTCAATGGCTGACTGCCATGTTCCTGAGGCATTACGACAAACGATTCTTGATTTGTTGATTCTTGTGTGCACTACATCATCGTCGTCTGCTTTTGAATCCGTCACCTCCGCTCGTCGTCGTAGCCTCCTGTATTTTGTGGACAGTGCGGAGATTGGGAATTGTAATGAAAAGATTTTCAGAAGGATCGTGCAATGTTGAAAGCTCTACATGTACATGCGCTCTACAAGCACACATGTACGTTGAATTTGGAGGTAGCATATATTGGCAAACTAGAGGAGCTCTGATGGGCTACGCTAGTTCCCCAATAATAGCGGAGTTTGTGACGCAACATTTGGATGAGACGGTATTAAACACGAGATTAAGTGTAAGGATCTGCAAGAGGTTCCTGGATGATTTGTTTGCAGTGATGAAGAAGCGAGACTTAGAAAAACTATTAGAGAACTGTTACAGGCGGAGTGTATTGAAATATGAAGCCTCTAGGAGGTTGCATATGGCTGGTTCAATTTGCGCCGTTAAGAATAATTGGAAAAATAAAGATAACTCCTTCTGTCTAGCGTGGACTACTTAGCATTATGTACAGGATAATGACACACATTACCATATTTACCAGAGGGGAATTGGCAGTGGAATACCCGTGATGTTTGTTGTAGAAGCAGCTGGTTTACACTGTTATTCCAAACCCATGTTGATGAGTGCCGTCTGACCAGACAAAAAACGTTTTAGCGATCGACATTGCAATCCTAACTAATAAGAGCACAGGCCCTAGCTAACATACACAGTCAAACACGGACACGTCTGACGCCTGCCATAACTCATTACCAAAGTAACATCGATCGCTAAAACGTTTTTGGCTGGCCTGCCGACACACATCAATATGGTTCCAGAGCTTCAGTGTAATCCAGTAGCTACTACAACGAACATCACGAGAATTCCACTTCTGACTCCGCTATTGTAAATATAGTATTCGTGACATAACCTGCACATAGATGCATTGTGAGTCCACGGTAGACATAAGGAGTTATCTATATTTTCCAACAAAAGGGTACTGGCCCACGACCATTGATGGGAAATAACCCTTACGTTAAGCATGTATGGAATACTCTAGGCTAAACGTTCAGGATAACAACACACTTTTTTTTTAATTTACTCAAGTAGCAGAGTCGGCAATGGTCCTCCGTGACGTTACTGGTAGAATCAGGCTGTCTGTGGCGATGCTTTTGAGCCCATGGTTTTGCGCATCAGCGCATGGTTTTGGCAGAAAAAGCATTTCAGCAGTTGATGTTTACATTCCTTCTACACCAATACAAAACACGCGACGGATGTGCTCGCGTACCTAGCTAGATAGGTTTAGCTACGGTCCGTGCTTATGTTAGTCAGAAGTGTAAACATCAACTGCTGATGTGCTTTGGCTGGCCAGCTGACAACGTCACGGAAGAAAACTGCCAACCCTGCTGCTTGGGTAAATATAATAACGTGTGTCATTATCCTGAGTGTTTAGCCTAGAGTATTCCTTACATCGTTAACGTAAGGGTTATTTCTCATCAAGTATGACTTGGGTTCCAAATTTCCTTCTTTTTCTCAATCGACAAGAATTTGTTGGTCAATCTTCAGGGAGGAGGTTCACAGGGGTGCGCTGAGGGACCCTTTGGGGTATTTCATTGTTCCATTGCTGGTTTGATTTGTATTGCTAAGAATGACTTGTATACCAAATTTCATGCTTTTAGCTTGATCAGCAAGAATTTGTTGGTCAAACCTCAGTGAGGGGTCATAGGGTGCTCTAGGAGTCCTTGCGGGTATATTTTAACTTTGTATTGCAGTTAGTGACTACCGATTCTTGTCATTACGGTTGCGTTTGCAACACACTATTATAATAATAATAATTATTATTATTATTATGACTAAATGTGGGACATGCAAAAATAAACTGAGAACTCAAGGAGACTGGGCAATAATCAAGGAAAAAGAAAGAAAGGCAATGACGACGATCACAATGGCAATAAAACAGCTGAAGATGGAAACCAGGACAATGATGACACATTTCCAGAAAATAACAAATTCAGGTGCAGTAAATACAGGCGATGGAAATACTGACCAAAGTATAAGCTTGGAAGCAAGAATGATCAGAATGGAAAAAAAATTAACAAGATGATTGAATCTCAAGACAGTTTAGAAAATACAATCAAGAACAAAATGACCTGGAAAAGGAGAATGATGCAATAAAAACAGCTATGAAAAAGATGGAAGAGAGAATTGAAGAACTCAAAAACAAAAATTTGGGATTTAAACACATAGAAGATACAATGAAGGCAATGAATAGAGAAACAAAGGAGGAAGAACAGTACAATCGAAACCGTATTCTAGAAGTCAGTCAACTAGACTGGTTAGATAACAAAAATGTACTGGATTTTATACGTAACTTGGCAAAAAATTTCAACGTCGCAGACTTTGAAGATCACCAGATTGATGTGACCCTCAGAATTCCAAACAAGGACAAGAAAAAACCAAGAGCATTGCTAATTCAATTTAAACACCGAGATTGTAGAGACAAATGGCATGAACATTTCTGTACGTTTCCAATACGTACAGAAATGGAAACAGGAAGAGAATTTACCTAAAATATGACGCCATACAGTAAAAGTATTTTTTGGAAAACAAAAATGTTTGCAAAGAATAATAACTTTAAATACGTGTGGTTCCGTAATGAAAAAATTATGATGAGGAAGAACGTACAGGTAAAAGAAGTGAAAATTATACATGAAGAAGATTACCTACTGAATTTGCAAGACACCACAAATTCGTAAATATAATATTTGACTGTAGCAGTAAAATAAAAGAAAGGATCAAGGACGATGTTGGCAACAGTAACAATGTGAAACTAATTAATATAAATATTAGAATCCTAAGGAAAAATTGGGACTTGATAAAAAAATTATCAGATATGAACATAGACTGGGAACTAATTATCTTGACAGAGATAAATATAAAACAAGAAGAAGAGTCAATGTATAATATTGAAGGGTATGTAAGGAAGACTACATATGTAAGGAACTACAAAAAGATGAGGAGGAATAATGCTATTCATCAAAGAAGATTTTGAAATTATAGTAAATGAATTAGATTGGGATGATAATATAATTGAAATTGAATTTGAAAACAAGAACATTGAAAATAAAATTCGTCCTATAGCTGTATATAGAAAACCAAATACCAGTAAAAAAGTATTTACAAAAAATTTAAAAGACTTGATGAAAAGACAATAAAAAATGTGCATTTCAAATAATAGCAGGAGACATAAACATTGACATATTAACAAACACTGATAGTGTTGAAGATAAACATGAACAATTATTAATCGATAAATATGAAAATACATTAGCTGAACTCGAATATGAAAAAAATAGATTTGCCAACAAAAGAAGAAATGGTATTAAAAAGTGGAAAATATATGATACAAAAATCGTGTATCGATCATATTTATGTAAAACATAGATTAGGAGATGCTAGAGGAGAGACACTGACTGAAAAAAATTCTGTTTAACTTTACAATGTGTTGGATGTGGAACAAAGGTAATGTTGATACCAAATTTAACGCAAAAACTGTGTAAGATGAATTTACGGTAAACAACATCTCCATAAGATTATAAAAGAAATGAATGAAATAAACTGGGACTGTTTAACTGAAAAGACTTGTCCGAATGCGATTCATAATGAAATCATTAATAAAATAAACCGAATTTACCAGGATAATATAATAAAAGAAACTTCTAATACCAAAAAAATCTATAAAAAATCAGAAGAAAAAGAAAAGAGTGGTTAACAGATGAGTTAGTAAAACAAACAAACAATAAAAATAAGCTATGGAATAAAATTAGAAAAACTGAAGAAATTAGTGAAGAAATAATTACAACTTATAAAACATTAAAATGGGAAATAAATAAAAAAATTAAAAAATGCAAACACACCTATTATGCAATAAAATTAAGTAATTAACAACAAAATTAAAAAAAAACAATATGGGATGGTTGTTGGTGAAGTCACAGGTAAAATCAAAAAAGGAAATATTGATGTAGACATAAGAAACACATTTAAAACAGAAACTGCTATAGAAACAGCAAACGATTTCAATGACTTTTTTCTAAGTAAGTACCAATCTTAAAAGAAACTGTGAAGGAAGAACACACGGTCTAAAAAAGGGAAATACCACAGAGAACTAAACAAGACACCAAAACCAAAAGGTACTTTAATAAAAAAGACAATGTATTTAGATTTAGCAGAGGAAAATGAAATAATAATAATAATTAATGAATTGAAAAAAAACAAAAGCAACAGGAGTTGATAAAATCCAAACTGATCACATAAAACAATCAAAAGTAAATACAGCAAAAGCAATTAAAATTCTTATTAATGCAATGATTGAAAATGAAATCTGACCAGATATGCTAAAAATACAAATAATCAGACCAATATATAAAAAAGGTTTAGAAACAGATAAAAATAACTATAGACCAATAGCCTTACTTTCAATTATTGAAAAAATAATAAAAAAATTCTTTGCAAACAATATCAGACAGTTTTTAGAAAAGGTGAAGGTATTATGTAAAAATCAATACATATATACAAAAAATAAAGGAACAACAGATCTATTGGTTGATATCAATGGATTATCACAAAAGTATTAAATGAAAGGAAATATGTAAGATGCATACTAGTGGATTTACAGGAAGCATTCGATATTTTTGACCAAAACATATTATTAAAAAATGTGAGCAATTAGGATTAAGAGGAAAAATTCATAACATTATAAAAAGTTACCTGCAAAATAGACAAACAACTGTACAATTAAATAGAAGAAATAGATAACTAAACAAAATCGATTTTGGTGTACCATAGGTATCAGTATTAGGACCCTTTTTATACTTAATTTATACCAATGATATTTCAACAACTTAGAAAAAACGCAACTTACTTATTTACGGATGACACAATTCTAATCTCAATAAATAATAACTATTCAGAAATTATGAACAATTTACAGGATGATATTTATCAATTAAATGACTGGTTCAAAACAAATGAATTATTCATTAGCAAAGACAGAACAATCCAAATAAACATAAATGTACCAAAGATTAATAAATTCAAAGAAATATATATTATTAAACATTACGGGAATTGTAAAAACTTAATCAATAATACATTAACTAAAGGATGCAAAATATCTAGGGGTCAACATATATACAAACTGGAACTTTAAACCTCATATTTTACGAGTCTTAAAAAAATTAAGACAAATTTTACCCAAATTATATCAATTAAGAAATATTTTAGGCCCGAAAAAAAAAATGTGTATGATGCCTGGGTAGGGAGTGTACTGAGATATGGACATGAACTTTATGGGTTTACAGCAGATTATCTAATAGAAAGAGTAAAAAAATTACAAAATAAAATAGTAAAGATATTATTTGGAAATTAAATAAAAATGTCTACTATCGATATATATAAAGAAAACAGAATTTTAAAAATGATAGAATTGAGAAACTATACAGTAATTACAAAGAACTATTATTCTAATCTTTACAAACAACATAACATGCTTAACTCCAGATATTTACAAAAAATAAATAAATTTTTACAACACCAAGGATAAATAACGAATATGGTAAAAGAAACAAGCAGTGGCACATGCCACATGTTTTCAACAAATTAGATAGAAATTTGATGAACTATCAAAGTATAAAAGAACTAAAAAAAACATTGATTGAAAGATTAATACTGAAATAATGCGAAAAAGGATTATATTATTATTGTATTGTTTTTTCCCATTGTTTTATATTTGCACATTTCAGATAAATAGTGTGTATTTAAAATTCAATAATAAGCTTGTATTTCTTTAATATATAGCGGAATTTGATGAAAATTTTTCTATCATGTATCACCAATGGTGAAGTGTTGAATGATATGTATGTCAGTTTGAAAAAGACTGCATTTGAAACTCAAACTATCACTGATAGTTTCGAGGATTATGATGCATAGTGTATTATAATTGTAATAATAATTATTATTATTACAGATTCTCATACAAGCTCTCGAGCTTCGAGAATTTTTGTGCAATAAAGTATTATTATTATTATTATTATTATTATTATTGTTATAGCTTTCTAGCAGTCTAGCAGTCTAGCTTTAGAGGCTAGTAGAATGCTGATCGTCCATTTTGTGGCTCTGCTGTAAAAACCGATTAAATGGTCAAAAACTGATGTTTACTGGGCAAAGGAAGCTTGGGCGATGTGCGTGAGTACCTATAGATCGAGTGCATTGACCTCAAAGTAAGATGAAAAGTGCGTGGTATTGTTTAAAACTGTTTTGCTGACTGTGTTGTGCTCGTGCTGATAACTAAAACTACGGTAGCCAATTTGTGACTGCATTGAATTGCTACTTGGAAGCCAAAACTAACTACGGAAGCCCATAAGGACAATTTTGAATTTTATCTTTTTTATAGAGAATTGTGTTGTGCATTGTATAGTCAAGCATGGCCTCCCATCTGCGAAATGAACTCAAACAAACTGGAATTGAAAAGCAAAATTGAACCAAAAACAAAAAAAATAAAAATACCTATCTGCAAATTATGGCCAGCAGGTGTGTTGATTGCGAGAACCGTTTAGTAGTTAATGAAGGCGACTATTTGACATGCTCATCATGTAAGAGTAAATGCCGCGTGGATAAAAAATGTTGTGGTTTAGCACAATCCACAATAAAAGGAATGAGTGAAAAAAAGAAAAGTGATTGGGTTTGCAAAAGATGCAAAAAATATAGGAAAGATTCAGAAAACCAAGATGATGAAGACGAAAAAAACGAAGACATTGTTGTAGATGCAAATGTTAATGCAAGTGGAACTCATAAAAACGAAGAAACACTGTTTGAAGTTTAAAGCGACTTGAGAAAGGGATGTGTGAAATACTGAAACTGAAACCTTCAATCGAGAAAATTGACAAAATTATGGAAGGAATAGAATTTATGGAAAAACAATATGAAGACATTAAAAAAGAAAACAAAGAAATAAAAGAAAGACTGGTCATTTTGGAAAAAAAAATTTGAAGCCTCCCAGCATCAAATTAGTGAGTCTGAAACTACTGAACTGAAAAAATCCATAAACAAAATCAAGCAAGACCAACATGAACTAGAGCAATACAATCGAAACAAGAATATTGAGATTTTCGGTGTGGAAGAAGAAAAAAACGAGGATATGAAGGATACTATATACAGATTGGCTTCCGGGCTACAAATCGAAAACTTCAGTGATCAACTTATTATTCAATTTCGTACAAGAGACAGCAGAGACGACTGGTTAAAAGGCAAAATAGGCAGAATTACCAAACATGATATTTTCCAGAATGACAACAATGAAAAGATCTATGTGAACGAACACCTTACTCCTTTTTTCAAACAACTAATGTGGGGAACTAGACAATTTGCCAAAGGGAATTTCAATACACTTGGTTCAGGAATGGTAAGATTAACCTTAGGAAGAATGCTGATGAAAGGAATGTAAGAACAATTCAAAGTGAAACCGAATTGGAAAATATCATGCAGGAAATTGAGAGCTCAAATGGAGGAAATGTTGAATGACTTAACAGATACTACTAACTCTATTGTTAACAACTTTTTGACCTTGAGAAAAATCTAATCTTTAAAGAGACTAACAAACACGTTACATTGTTGCATAAAAATATAAGAAGTTGTCGGAAAAACTGGGAAGAATTTTTGTCTGAAATCAGAAACTCAAAGGTAATATGGGATCTAATTATAATCTCAGAAATTAACCTAAAAGACGAGGAAATGTGTTGTTATAATATTAAAAATTATGAAAAGTTAAGTGTCTGCAGAGATAATTCAAGAGGTGGAGGAATCATAATTTTTTATAGAGAACCGAAAATAAATTTATTGGAAAATAAAACCATTAAGATAGACACTAATGATGCAATTGATCTAACTTTCTTGTACAAAGGTGAGTTTTTTAATTTGATAGCTATTTATAGGAAACCATCGTCCAGCCGATTAACTTTTATCAGGTGCCTTAAAAACTTGCTTAAGCAAAAAAAATTAATAAACAATAAAACGAATACAATTATTGCTGGTGACCTAAACTTCAACATATACAGTGATACGCAAGACAGTAATGAAAAACATGATATTGAACGATTTCAGAACACAATGGCATCGCTTGGTTTTACCTGCATGATCGACTCACCGACTAGAGAAGAAATACGAAATTATAAATTGGTTAAATCATGTTTAGACTTAATTTATACTAATTTTAAAAATTTCCATGCTAAAAGTTTTGTGATAAAGATCAAAATTTCGGATCACTATTTTACAGCAATTGAATGGTGGAGTGCTCTTGACCTTGAAGTTCTAGAAGGAACTCAACAAACCAAAAGTAATATAAACATGAATTCCATTAAACTTAATCACAAAAATATTATCAGTCAACTAAAACATTTTAACTGGGACTGTTTGAACGATCTGACAGACCCAAACTTAATATACGAAACTATAGAACATAAAATAAGTAAGATTTATGACGGTAATAAAATATTTGAAAAGAGAAAGCCAGCTAGAAACACAATGAAATGCGAATGGATGACTCAAGAACTACTGAAGCAAATTAACTGGAAAAATAAACTCTGGACCAAAATAAGTAAGTTAAAAAAACCAAGTAATGAATTAATTGATGAATATAAAAGTGAAAAGGAAAAGGTTAGAATCAATATTTTTAATGCAAAACAAAATTACTACAAGAAATACTTTAATGACAACAAAAATGATAGTCAGAAAATCTGGATGAAAATCAAACAGTTAACTGGTGATGGCAAAGCTAAGGAAAGTGTTGATGAAAGTATTACTAGAGTTTTCGTTAAACAGAACGATAAGGAAATTGGGAACTACTTTGTTAAACACTTTTTTGAACAAGTTCCTAAATTAAAATCTTCTAATAAACGTACAAAATACAACGCAACATGCAAAGGTAATTCAACTAATCAATCTAGAATATTCGATAAAACAATGGTTATTAATACTCCTACTAAATATGATATTATTAAAATCCTAAATGACTGTAAAATTAAAAAGTCTTCTGGGTATGATGGGTTCATGGTTGAACATATTGTTAAATCCAAAGAAAACAGCAGTATTTTTCTACTTAAACTGATAAATGCAATTATTGAAAAAGAAATCTGGCCTGATAACCTCAAAAAGCAAGTCTTGCGACCAATCTTTAAGAAAGGAAATAAAACAAATCCTAATAATTATAGACCAATTGCACTCTTACCAGTCATAAACAAAATTATTGCAAAATTGTTTTCAAATTGTATTACAAACTTTCTTTGCCGCTTTTACTTAATTGACCCAACCAATTCGGATTCCAAAGTGGAAAAGGTACTATTGACGCTTTAAATCGAATAAACAATATGATTACAAGGGCACTAAACGACGGGAAATATGTTGGAGCAATCCTAATTGACCTTCAAAAAGCCTTTGATACCATTAATAAGGAAATTTTGGCAAGGAAACTGTTTAATATTGGTCTACGTGGTAAAATCTTGAACATATTAATTAATTACCTTACGAATAGAACTTGTTGTGTAAGGATTAACGACACTAAGAGTATCTGGCAACCAGCTGAATATGGAGTACCTCAAGGCTCTATTCTTAGTCCGCTTTTGTTTTTATTATATATAAATGATCTTCAATACCTCAAGTGGAATTCTTAATTAACACTATATGCTGATGATATTATCATGGTTTCGATACATAATAAATGCAGTTACATGACCGAAAACTTACAGAAGGACTTTAACAATATTAACCATTGGTTAATATACAATGACCTGTACTTAAGTACCGAAAAAACATGTTACATTCAAATTTTGACCTCTCACATGAAACATGAACCTAGTAATATCTTTTTTCACGATCCTTCATGTATAAATGGACGGGAATGCACTTGCCTAAAGTTAATTAAAGTAACTGAATGCAAATATCTCGGAATTACTATCGATGAAAATTGGAAATTTGCTAAACACATTGAGATTATTGTGAATCGAATTAGAAAAACTGTCCCATTGCTGTATAAATTACAAAATGTCCTTAATTCGGCAGGTAAAAAAAGTCTTTTTGAAAGCTGGATCAATTCTGTCATAATGTATGGTTGCTGTATTTACGGATTGACTACCGATGGACTCATGAGTAACTTGCAAAAAGTTCAAAACAAAGCAGTGAAAGCACTCTTTGGCAAAAAAAAATTGGGAAACTTCAACTGATATTTATCAAAGATTTAAAATTATGACTTGTAAGCAATTGGTTCTGAACTGCATAATAAAGAATAACTATTTTACGTCGAGACATAAAATAGAAAAAAACAGATCCAGTCGTAAAACAAGTGAATGGCTTAAAGTCCCATTCTAGAGAAACAGTTATGGCAACGGAGGTCAAAATTACGTTGTGCCTCAAACTTTTAACTTATTACCCGTGGACTTAAGAAACATAAAAACTAAAATAAAAAGGAATAAATTAATTAAAGAGTGGATTTTAACAAGGTCATGAATTTTATGCAATTGTATACTAATTCCAATATTACTTATGATTAAATTATGTACCATATATTTATGATATTATCTATATATTTATACTTACAGCGTTATACGTTGTTTTCTGTAGCTTTTTGCAGTCACATACAGACTTTTAGTCTCGTGACTGCCCTGTAAATCTGTT
>JAHWFP010223168.1:1750-15061 GCA_023313725.1 Lithobius niger | reverse complement strand
AGACACAGCTAGTCAGAGCGATTGGGCGATAACTGGAAGGAGAAGTATGGTCTTTGCCCGGTTTTACAATCGGGATGACCACTGCTGTCCTCCACGCTGCTGGAATAGAGCCCTCTGCCCACACACGGTTGAACATCCCCAGCAAGAACTGCTGGGAGGCAAGAGGCAGATGTTTAACAGTTGATAGTGAACATCATCAGGCCCCGGGGCGGAGGAGTCATGCGACTTGGACAAAGCTGAAACAAATTCCTGCCAGGTAAACGGTAAATTGTACTCCTCTAGCCCATTGGAGCGAAAGTCAAGAGAGTGAGCCTCTTCTCTACGCTTAATCCTGAGGAAACCAGGATCATAATGGTCATCACTCGAGACCCACGCAAATGCAGACGCAAGACAATCGGCGATATCCGGCACAGAAGAGATCACGGCATTCGCTATCTTTAACTGCGACACCGGGGAAGGCACGTTCTTCCCCTATATCTGGCGCACCTTCCTCCACACTTGCCGAGAAGGCGTGGAGCGCGTGATTGACGAAATATAAGCCAACCACGAAGCACGCCTAGCCTCACAGATAACATACCGGGCACGGGCACGGCAGCGTTTAAAGGCCACAAAGTTTTCAGTAGTGGGGCTCACCGTAAACGCACGCAATGCACGCCTGCGGGCCTGAATGGCCAGTCCGCAAGCTGGTGTCCACCACGGAACAGGAACTCGTCTCGGCTGCGTGGACGTACGCGGGATAGTAGCATGAGCAGCAGCAAGGACCACATCAGTGAAATGAGTGGAAAGTTCATCCACATCAGAAAGGTCCTCAACCGCACGCTGAAATACAGCAGCCCCGTCAAAGGCTGACCACTCAGCTCGCTTAAGCGCCCACCGAGCTGGCCTGGAGGCCACAGAACCCCCTTGTGTTGTGGACAACACAATGGGGAGGTGATCGCTCCCATGTTGATCGGCAGTGACAGCCAAATTGAAATGAACCGGGATGGCTAGCGAACAGAAGGCTAAGTCTACCGCTGACCAATTGCCTGTGGCCAGATGACAGTGGGTCATGGCTCCATCGTTCAGGATGCAGACGGACCCCCTCTGCATCCACTCCTCAAGGATCCTCCCTTTGTTGTCAGTATGAGGTCCTCCCCACTGGACGTGGTGGCTGTTAGTCGCCCAGCAACAGGAAAGGGGCAGGACGCTGGCGGACCAGATCCTCCAGGTCACCAACCCCAAAGACCTCATCTGGTGGCAAATAAAGCGAACAGACAGTAATATCGAAGTGGAAAGAAATTCTAACTGCTACTGCCTGAAGCCTAGTGTGCAGAGGCACACTGGCATGTGGCTGAGAGTGTTGAACCAGCACTGCAACACCGCCATGTGCACTTGGCACAGGGTCAGCATCCAGACGGTAGACAGAATAACCTCGAACAACTGAATTATCTGACGCCTTAAAACAGGTTTCCTGTAGACAGCAGCACAGAGGTCGCCAATGTGACAAAAGCAGCCGCAGCTCTTCGGCATGGGTACGATAACTTTGGCAGTTCCACTGAACGATGGCATGCGCAGGCATTAGGGCGGGCTGAAGACTGAATCATTCTCCTCAACTCCTCCTTTGGGCGATCCGAAAACATCCGAATCCTCACCCGAATCAAAAGATGGAGTGAGGTTCAGAACGAAGTTGTCCTCGGAAGGGGGAAAAAATTCCGGAGAATTGGAACAGGAAATCTCTCCCTGCTCCATGGGCAAAGTAGTATCAAGATGTAGAGGGGACACAACCGACCCCTCAGCAAGCTGGCCGTTCAACGACCGTTTCACCTTCTCTCCTGGTGGCGACGTCCTCACGGGTGGTGTTGAGGCTTTACCAGCAGGAGCCTTCTTCTTCAATATTTTCTGTGGTTCACTCCGGGCAGGCGGAGGCTTAGCCGAAGCTTTAACCTGCCTGGGAACAGATGCAGCAGCAGGAGCAGAAGCATTTGAAGGCTGGGCAGATGTAGACGGCAAGGCAGCAACCGGGTCCGAAGGACCCAAAAGACCCTGCAGAGATCAACAAAGTTGCAGGGTCAACAAAGTAATAAGCTTGCCCACCGTCCTCGTCAAAGACCTGAGCTCAGCGCGTAAATCTGCCAAATCAGCAGACTCACTAACTGGGCCAGGCATTGGCGCACTGCACACCTGCGCAAAAGAATGTGTCATTACCGGTGCCGATAGTTTGGCTTTCTTTCGGGCCTCCGAGTAGGAAAAAGCCAGTCCTTCACCTTTAGTTCCTGCACTCGACGTTCCTCAACATAAACACGACAGTCCGGTGAAGAGGCTTGGTGCTGACCACCGCAGTTGACGCACTGCTCCGGGCCAGCACAGTAAGCGCCTTCATGGGCTGCCTGAGCACAGGAAACACAGGTAGGCCTACCCTTACACGAGCCGCTGGTATGGCCGAAGCGTTGACAGCGGAAACACCGCATCGGATTCGGTACGTAACTCCTGACCTTCAAGCGCAGGTAACCGGCAGTAATGTGCTGCGGTGCAACTGGTGTATCAAAGGTCAGGAAAAAGGTGTCAGTTGGCTGGGCACCATTCTCGCCTTTCCGTGTCAAACGCCTCACAGCCGTAACACCCTGTGAATTGAGTTCGCTCAGGATGACATCATCACTGAGACTCCTCAAATCTAAGCATGTCACGACCCCCTTGCTGCTGTTCATGTACGATGCGGCTCGACATGCACCGGGCATGACCCCAGTGCCCTCGCTTTCAAAAGCCTCTTCGCCTGACCATCGTCTGCAACCTCCACAAGGTATCCCCCAGCACGGAGCCGAGAGACACTCTTTGGATCAGAACCACAGCTCCCTTTCAAAGCTTTGTGTACAGCGAATAGACCGAGTTGCGTAACATCTCGGCCCTCGCCTGTCACCACCAGGAACTTCGGGACTTGGTTCCGACTCTTACTAAGGTCTGGTAACTGGGCACCAGGCCCAACCATCTCAGGTTCCCTCCTCTGCGGCGAGGAGGGGAAGAATTTTGGGGGAAGAAAATTTTGCGGGTGGGGGGGGGGGGGGGAGAAGTTGCCATTGAAAGCAAAAAAGAAGTCGCGGCGGTGCGCTCCGCAGAAAATAAAGCCCCGCGCGGCACTCGGGTGATGCAGGACCGGAAGCCGCATATCCAGGGCCCTGCACCAGGAAGCTAACACTGCCGTCTATCTCCGAGAGGTGGCAGCCTAAGCATGCCGAGAGGCGAGGGCCACCAAGGAAGCCGTACACACCACCTTTGTCGATAACCCAAACAGTTCGGGTCCGTGATGCAGATGGATACAGCACAAGCCGCCTCCCCACATCGACAGGACCCGAAAGGTCATAGCCGATTGACCTTAGGCCGGCTCGCCCAGGCCACCCGTCCTCCGGAATAAGGAGCCAAAGCCCGAAAGCCAGGATCTCCGCCTCCACGGATTACTAGGTTGCAGCACACGGCCAACATGCTGGGGGATGAGGATGAAAAGCCCAGTGGCCAGAACGGGCAAATTGGAATCAAACCCAAAAGGGGATTCAAACCACCAAACATCCTCTAAGCAGCCACCCCGGGCCCGGTTTGTCCGGATGTCCCTTCACCTCTTTCCGACTAGTGCTTGCGACGGGTGTTATACCTGCCCGTCATACACACCGTAGGGGGGGGGGGGGGGAATGAGGCTTAATGGCGCGTCGACAGCTTGGTCATTAGCGCCAAATGCCGTAGGTGCACCGTAGGTGCACTCGCAAACCGTAGTGTTGAGGTTGCTAGTGTTCAAGACGGACTAAAACCCTCCGCTATGCAGACCCTTGGCACACTAGCAGACCGTGATCTTGGGTTCCCTTTTAGTCGCCTTCTACGACACGCAGGGGTACGGTGGGCTTATTCTACCCCCAGCCTACAGGGGGAGAAAAGCTGTAAGCGACCTTTGCGAAGGGTTTGGTCTTCTTGAGATAAAAGCGACGGGCTCGTACAGGACAAAGTTGACGCGCAGGTTCACTACGAAGAACGTTGGATAGCGCTGCGATGATGAAAGGTATGGAA
This sequence comes from Lithobius niger, assembly GCA_023313725.1. NCBI lineage: Eukaryota > Metazoa > Arthropoda > Chilopoda > Lithobiomorpha > Lithobiidae > Lithobius > Lithobius niger. Next base: position 11,035 of record JAHWFP010223168.1, on the reverse strand, counting down.
TGTTCGCAAGATTTCTGGGTCTTGGCCCGAAAAGAAGCGCGAGGGGTCAGAGTAACCCCCTTGAAGTCCGCAAGGAAGAAACAATCGGTGGCAGAGGCAGATAATGCTGGACTTCACTGCAACGAAGACAGGCGGTGAGTATTATCAAAAACACAGTTTTCCGGGTAAGATGACTGAGGTATCAAGAAGCGAAAGGTTCGTAAGGTGACGTCAGCAGCCTTCGTGTGACCAGCCACTCGAGTTCGAAGGATTGCAGAAATTCAAAAGTCGTTTAAAAAGTGGGAACTGCCTGCAGATTTGACGACCGAGTTAAGAGCAGAAAGATAGACCAAGATGGTAGCGCCTTTTAGGCCTTCCTTGAAGAGGTCATTGAGGAACTCCAAGAGATTTGGAAGAGGGGGAATGACTGGATTGACTTACTTTGGGAGACGCCAACGATAACGATACCAGCGGTGCCAGTGACTGTCATAGATCTTGCCGGTGGACGAACGAATAGCTTTGGAGGCAATGCGGGAGGCCTGTTCGTCAGAATTGCCTGCTGCCGTGAGAAGTAGAATGATAGTAGCCACCCGTGTAGTTTCAGGGATTGCAGACAAGGATGGAATCGGGATCCGTGAAGTTGAGAGAGTAGATCCGGGATGTCCGGGAGACAGCATGGTAGGTCGACTAGGAGGTCCAGAAGCTGAGGGAACCATGTGGCAGCTGATGAGTTGGGTGCTATCAGAAGGGACAGTGCAATCTTGCGAAGGGGCAAGAGGAAACAGGTAGCCGTACAGGTGATCCCAGCGAAGGGTTAGAGCGTCCACTGGCCAAGCACGGTCAACTGGGTATACAAACTGGCAAAGTCGGGCATCGTGACCCCAAATGCTGAACCGAGATTCGCAGATGGACTGCTTGATGGTCCACTCGCCGAATGATAAAAAGTGGCGAGACAGAGAGTCGGCAAACACATTCCGGTTGCCAGGAATGTTGAGTGGTAAGAGAGTGGTTCTCAGAAAGATGTAGAGTTGAAATATTTTCGACGGGTTGCATGATCAAGTGTCCCCTACTTTCTGGAGATAGGAGATGGCAGTCATATTGTCCGCATGGACTTGAACTATCCTCCCTGCAACAAGATGTTAAAAATGACAAAGGGCGTAAAGGACTGCCCGAAGTTTGAGAATGTTGATGTGGTTGCTTTGTTCGTGGGGCAGCCAGGAACCGGAGACTTGGTGGTAAGTAATACGTGCACCCCAACCTTGAAGGGATGCATCCGTGAGGAGGTGAAGGTCCAGGTAGAGGTATCGTTTGTGATAGTGTTAGAACGTCTGCCCACTAAAGCAGAGTGGCGAAGGGAAATGTCTTAGGTGCAGCACGACACTCGAAATCGCCATTCGTCGATGCGAAAGTGATGAAGAGGCCTGGTCATTGACACGATAGGCCGAAAGGCTCATTGTTTTACTTGGTAACAGAAATTAATTAAACATGGTACACTATTTACCAAAATTGTCCCTTGATTGTCACAAATCAAGGTGCGAATTTTCGGTGGTCTTTTATCTTTTAGACAGATCACCCACCTTCCTCAGGCACTTTAAACGTTGAACGCCTTTTTTGGTCATCGATCTGCCGTAGGGTACGAAATTTGCTAGAGTTCAATGTACCAATGAGGGAATTGAGTTCCGTGAGGGTGTAGACCGAAAGGCAAAGGAAGCGCTTGACCAACGTCTAGAGGGCAGAGATCCTATCCTGGGAAGGAATAACGGTCGCAGAAGTTAGGTCGAAGAATACGCCAAGGAAGACGAACGTCTCACGGTCGAAGTGGGATTTCTTGAGGTGTGCTCCTTGTTTGGTGTTGGAGTGGAGGAGCATCGACGCCTGGTTCCAAGCAATATTGTGGTTGCTCTTGCGACTCAAGGAGCACGTGGGAGACACCCGACGAGGAGAAAAATTGAATGGGATTGCCCAACATCATCGCAAGACCAACCACAATATTGCTTGGGACCAGGCGTCAGTGCTCCTCCACTCCAACACCAAACAAGGAGCACACCTCCGGGCACTTGAATCCCTCACAATTAAAAGATTTTCTCGTTGACGAGTGCCTCTCATGAACCTTACTGGCTCTTCCCACGACCAAATTGAAGAACTTGTCCCATTGCCTCTAATTGCCAAATTAGACACGAAGTGGAATTTGACAGCAGTCGTCGAACTGCTCTCTAGTGAATAACATAGAGATCAGTGGTCGGCAGTACATGCGCGAAGATTTAAAGTGCAACATGGAGTAAGCGTACATCGAACGAACGTTTTCTGCTGTGGTGTGGTCTTCTAAAGAAGAGGAACAGTGTTTTCTTCTTTGAAAATTTAAGTGAACTATTGTTGAAACATTCTTGGAGGTAATATAAGTGTTTTCAAATCATTTAATACTGTCTTTGATAATGGTAGAAGGTACTTCGATTCTCCTTGGGATGAACAGAGAAGATCCAAAATCGATTTTTGTTTCCGAGGTGAGGAATTCATTTTCTTTGTAGGTTTCGAAGTTTCTTAGGTAAGCAGAACCTTCTCCTAAGGGTCAGAAGTACCAGTTTTCTTTACCTGGTCGTGGTGGTGGAGATTCTTGGTAGAGGATGAGGGGTTCAACTTTTCCCAGAAGGATGCCGCCGTTGCGAAGGAGTGTAGTTAGCAGCGGTCGCGTTGACAGAAACTGAAACCGGTAGCGAGGCCTCGATTTATAGTTGGGTGGCAGAATCTGGTGGAGGTTTGTAGAGAAAAGCCGCCAGTACACTTTTTTCAACCGTTTTGAGTAGTCGGCGAAGAGGAATGGTTGATGCTTCATCGTCATTGTCTTCTTCTTCGGAGTCATCATTGGAGAAATGAGCATGCCGAGAAGATGAAGAATTTCGGGAGGAATTGTTGAGTGCAGAGGCGGTGTTCAGATCCGAGTCATCTTGAGAGTCGTATGAGGAGGAGGAAGATGACGGAGAAGGGAATCGACGTTTGCGTGTCTGCGGAGCCGAAGGTTTTCAGAAGGGCGAAGCACAGAAGGCGTTGCTGTTGGCGTAGGCGTAGGTGTGGTCTTTGGCGTAGGCGAAGGCGTAGGTGAAGGCGAAGAGTTTGTTGAGCTGGAGGGTTGTGAGGTGTGAAGCCGCTGGGAAAATGGTCCTGCCGACATGGTGAGGCGTTTAACGGCAGGATTGGTGGAGCTTAACCAGGTTTTAGTGTAAGAAATTGAATCTGTTTGGGGCGAAGGAGGCGTAGACTTCTTTTTATAGCTGAATTTTCTGATCGCATGGTCCATGAGCCTGTGCACTTCTTTGGCAGCCAGTGAGTGACTGCGGCGTGAAGTGTGGAATTTATGTGACGAAGCCGATGATAAATCCAAAGGAACGTCGGTAGTCGGAGTAGGTGTGTGGCGACATGAAGACATTGAGGCGCTAAGTTTTGTGGTTGCCGCAAGGTAATGGTGAAATCGGCGGGGAAAAGGGGCGCCGGTGATAACACATGGTGTGGTGTGGTGTGGGTGGAGGTGAAGGCAGAGGCGAAGGCATAGGCGCAGCGTCCACAAAATTTCCGGATCAGGAGGCGTAGGGCTGGCGGGCGAAGGCGCAGTCTTGGGCGAGTGCTTAGCCGAAGATCGGGATCTTGCCATCAGGAACGGTGTTTGGACTTCCCAATGGCGAAGGTGTAGGTGAAGGCGAAAGCGAAGCTGGAGAACGACAGAAGTAAAGCGACCATTCGTTGTCGGGTGGAGGGAAAAAAGATGGCAGGCGAGCATTGCCAAGCCGCTTTTATAAGAGGGGTCGCGCATGAGCATGCGCAGACCAGGTTGCGCAGCTGGCCATCTAGCGACGATTTGAAGAATCCTCCAACGGGAGAAGCATCCTTCAGAAAGAATGCAACAAAAACACAGGTAGTCTATGTTTCCGAAGGGCAATAGAAACATCGTTACTAGTACTATAAAACGTGTAAACAATTTTCACATTCCATTTTTTCTGTAAAATTTCCCAAAAAAGTATTAAAAAAATCAATTTTATCATGAGAAAGACTAACCAGAAGTATCAGTGAAATCCTTCTCTTGTTAATTCGGGTTAACAATGATGCTGTACTCTGGTTTTAGCGGGTTAGGAGACATTTATGTCATGAAGTAGAGTTCTTTTAACCTTTGAAATTGAAAACAAGGCTTATATTGTGCAATATCATACACGGGAAAGGACACATTACTAGTAGGGATCGACCGGGTTACAAAAAACCGAGTCCGAGCCGGGTCCGAGTAATTATGAATACCCACCGAGCAGAGTCCGGGTAGTAAAACCGGGTCGTAGATTTTCAATTTTTGCTTTATGTTTAATATGCAGCTTTTTTTACTTTGGTTTCGTTTTTTTGTTGTTGCTTTCACTCATTTTCATTTTGCTTTCGTCCAGTTTTGTATTGCGCATAGTATAACAATGCACGAAAGCAAATAAAAGGACGAAACCAACTTTAAATAACTGTAAAATACCAGTAATTCTTTCTTCCAAATTTTTTAATTATAAACTTTACGTTATTAAATAAAGTGAAGTCAAAAATTAAATTGACCAGCAATTCTTCCACATTTTTTAATAATAAAGTGAAGTGAAAAATAAAATTCATTTTGGTTACTTTGTCTCCCATTAGGCCTTTGTTGGCTTTAACCCTTTAAGCAACGATGTGGCCCAAGTGGAGTAACAACGTATATACACGTCGAAACTTTTATGGGGAAGTGCGGGTCGAAAAATGCAATTTTCGGCCAAAATATCGACATGAGAAAAGCTGAAATTCGCTACCCGATATGTTGTGCATCGATTTATGTAAACAAAACGTTTTTAACGATGTCTATACTTTTATAAAAAGCACTTTAGTTGAGTGCAGTCTCACTAAAAACTGCAAAGATGTGGTGTTCATTCCTTTTTCCGTAGTTCAAGAACAAAAAACTTCATTTTCGACAGCGGTAGCGATCGGACCATTTGACTGGGCGCCGCCATCTTAGGTTCACTGAAAGGCTGGAATTCCCCTCTACTGGGCCTCTCAACATATTTTCTCGATGCCCGTTTGGCATTGGCCAATCAGATGGAATGTTAAGAGGCTCTTTCTGGTGGTCTCGAGCTGCCTTTCCAAAGCAGTTGGAAGATCGCATTCCCTCATTGGCCAGTTGGCACCACGTGACCGATTTGGCACGCTGTCATTGGCTGATGGGCGATTTCACAATTGTAGGAAAATTGTCCGCGTTACTCTAGCAAATTCTTAGTCCTACAAGTTACTGTTACCGTGCAAAAGAAGTTCCAGAAGAATACTTAAAGTTCAACTGTTTATTTAACAGCGACATTGCAAAGTTACAAACACTTGACCACATGGCTTAAAAAAAAACATAACTGCAGCTTGCAGTTGCAGCCCATGCTGCCTGCATCGACCCCAGAACGAGAGTGAGCGTTCGCTCCCTCCTAAACCAGAAGTTAGTCCCCACCAGGCTAGAGCGCTCGATAAGCCGACGTTTCATTCTCCAGGCAAACATAGTGCGTAATTGCCGACCAGGCTTTTCCATCGCTCTTTCCTGAACTGGAAGACAGAACATTTTAGTCTCAAATGATATTTTAACCAACGATATAATACAAATAAATTCTTTGCTGGGAAGAACCAACTATAGCTAGGCTATGCGTACAACCAACACACCCTCCCATTCTTCTCATGCAAACACAATGCTACAGAATTTATAACATCACTTATGAGTCACAATTATAGAACACCGCTGAACATAGCCTATTCAGCCGTCCTGGGTTCAGCCATTTTGTCAGCATGTCTGCAACATTTAGTTCAGACGGTACTTTATACAAACAGAAATATTGCTTTCGTAGCCAATCCCTCAAAAACATATATTTAATGTCAATGTGCTTTGACCTCAAGTTTTCTACCTCATTCCTAGTAAAGTGGATGGCAGATTGTGAGTCACAGTACAATTTTGGTGTTGTAGCCAATGGTGCTAATACTGAATTTGACAATGCACTGTGTAGCCAGTGCAATTCTTTTACAGCCGGAATCATTGCAATGAATTCTGCCTCCATTGTACTGAGGCACACCATACTCTGCTTCTTACAGCCCCACAAAATAGGTACACTACCCAAGAATACAATGTGCCCACCGAAACTACGCCGATCGTCTCTATCGGATGCCCAAGATGCATCCACATATGCATACAATTCTGATCCTGTGACACTTGAAAGATCGATTGCATAATGTTTCGTACTGACTAAGTATCGCAATACGTTCAACAACAAGCGAATATGAATGGGCGTAAAGGCATTGTTATATTGGGATAATATTATAACACTCAACAGAATATCAGGCCTTGTTCTAGAAGCTACATACAACAAACTTCCTACAAGTGACCTGTATGGGAAATTTACACTTGTCTCATTTTCGTCTCGCTTCTTTTGAACACAAGTACCAGCCGGTACTGGTACACGTACCTTGCACGTTTCATCGACATCATACCTCTTTGCGAGTTTTGAAATGTAAGACTGTTGATGAATTACTGTCTTGCCATCAACTTTTAGGAATTCAATACCTAATAGGTTTTTTACTTCTCCTAAAGATGCGAGTTCGAATTTGGATTTAAGCAACGTTACTATATTTGCTCTAATAGTTTCGTTTCTGGCAAACAAAAGCAAATCATCCACATAAAATAATAAAACTGCATCTAAACCAAAATGATAAACACAGTTAAGTCCCAAGAACTTAGAAAATCCTATCATCACTAATGTCTTTTCAAGTTCTTCCCACCATAGTCTCCCACTTTGGTGAAGACCATATACGGCTTTTTGCAATAGCCACACCTTACCATGGTTAAATACAGTTTTGAATCCTTTAGGGATTTCCATGAAGGTTTTGCAATCTAATGTACCATAAAGGTACGCACATTTAATGTCCAAATGAACATTTGTCCACTTCATAATGGATACTAATAATACATAAAAGAATCTAACCAAAACAAAATTTACAACTGGGCTGAATACTTCGTCAAAATCAACACCGCTTGCTTGACGAAACCCCTGAGCTACTAGTCGGGAGCGGAAACGCTTAACGCTTCCGTCGGTGTTTTGTTTTACCTTGTAAATCCACTTACATCCCAGTACTTTCATATCATTAGTTACATTAACCTCTTTGTATACCCCTCTTTTCTTAAAAGACGCAATTTCATCTTCCATGGACCTTTTCCATTCACACTTTTGAGGAGAGGAAATGGCTTCCTCATAGTTACTTGGCTCAACAATACACATGTAAGCCTCTGCATCACTGAAATCAACAGGACTATCCCTTTCACTAGTGGATACATTTTCGGGATCAGGTGTTCGTCTACCCCTAAAATCGAACACTGGTTCAAACTGATATCCCCGTTCTACACAATACTTTTTGATATCATTAACACTGCGGAATGTAATTCCATCTGGGGTGCGATAGTACACATCTATCCTACCTACCCTTTGCCCCGTCTTACGGACTACTTCTTCCCTTCTCCAATTCTTATAATCTAAAGGAGCCAATTTGGGGGATGAGCCTACACTATTACTACGAATGATTGGCTGTGGAGGAACTTCTTCAATGGTTACTGGGCCCTCAGTCTTATCTTCTGCTTCTGATTCTACACTAGAATTACCATCTGATTCTGACTCTGTACCAGAACTAATTCCCTTTTCATAGTTAAATTTAGTTGCACTTTCACTGGGTTTAAGAACACTCTTAGGCCTATACTGCAAGGACCTTTTCTCCTTTCCCCATAACTTATCCTCATCTACTTTTACATGTTTAGTTTCAACAATCATGTTAGTTTGGGGATTCCACACTCTATATCCTACCGTGTCAACTGCATAGCCAATGAATACCCCCTCCCATGCTTTAACGTCAAGTTTATCCCTTCCCGGCTTGTTGAAGTTTACATAACACATTGCACCAGGTCTTCGTAAATGTCTGACTGATACACCTCGATCAAACAATAATGTATAAGGGACCTTAAAGCCTAATTTTGAGTGAGGGTACCTATTCTTCAGGTAGGTACATACAAATTCTGCCCAAAGATTGCGTGGCAGAGACGTCTCGTGAAGTATTGCACGTACCCCTTCTATCAACGTGCGGTTAAATCGCTCAGCGATTCCATTCATAGCTGGTGAGTAGGCATTGGTTCGCTGGAATCTTATACCCAACTTACGTAGATAATCACAAAATTTACCTGAACAAAATTCCATACCTCGGTCCGTGCGGACATTTACAATTTTGAGGTTGAATTGTCTTTCACTTCTTGCACGAAAGTCAACAAAAGTTTGAAATACGTCGCTTTTCTTAGCGATCGGAAACACCCATGTATAACGAGTATAATCATCAATTATAGTAAGCACATATCTACAATTACCCAAGGATACCGTGCGACTTGGTCCCCAAACATCCATGTGAAGGAGCTCGAGGGGCTTCTTACTCTGTATAGCATCAATACCCTTAAAACTAGCCCTAGTCGATTTGGTTACCTTGCATACCTCACACTGAGGAGATTTAGGCTTCACTCCCACTTGTATTCCATGTACAACCTTGTAGTTTTGTAAATTTATCAGGCCCAAATTATGCTAATGACCGAACCTTGAATGCCAGGTTTCCACTGAAACTGACTTATTGGGTTTAACTTGATCATCTACTCTAATCTTATCGACTTCACTACTTCGTTTAAAGTCCCTCTTTTGATTCTTACTTAATCCAAAGGAATTCTTACTCGAGTCAGATGTACAAGCTACAGCTCCATTCACATGTTTTGGTTTGACCTTATGAGACACAACATTGCATACGCAATACAACTTGTTTGCGATTCGCTTGCCATACAGTAGGCATTCATTTGCATTATGTAAATACACACTCATATGTCCCTGAAAAATGTCAATGTGATAAAGAGACTTATCGATGCAACCAACACTTATGAGATTTTTGCAAAAGGTTGGAATATACAAAACATTTTGTAAGTCAATAGTACATGTAACATCGCCGACTTTTACTTGAATGGTCACTTGCCCGATACCAACAATTTTTGATGCGCCTTCACCAAGACAAACTTGCTTATCTTGCACTGTTGCAAGTGAAATAAACCAATCTCTATTTGTACATATGTGGTGCGTAGCACCGGAATCCAGGTACCAATTGGGATCACCTTGTGTTACTTTTCCAAGAATCTGCGCACTGGGGGTAAAATCTGCATCTTCCACACACACTGCTGAAGAATTGATCTGCTCGTCAATACCAACATAGAAACTGCCGGCCCGCTCG
>JAHWFP010223142.1:82639-94422 GCA_023313725.1 Lithobius niger | reverse complement strand
TGCGATTAACTTGGCTAATAGGATTAACCTTGGCGGCCTTTCCCTGGTGGAATGATATCACTACCTTCAAAGGCCGACCGTTTTTGGAAACTTAGCGGGTTTTTCTACCAGTTTTGTTTTTGGGTGGATCTAAACTACTGCCATGCCATTGTTAGGGTCACTAAACCACGAGTCTGATACATGGACATAGCACTTGCTGCGGCATTAATTCTCATGCCGTGATTTAAGACCCCTGCATGCCAGTGATATTGAGCCTTAAACTTTCTTTAGCTATTGTAGAGTACTATTATGTTATTAGTCACACCCTAAAGTGCTTAGTATGTTTGTGATATGTAGCTAGTAGTGCTAGTGCACTCATGATCTGTTAGTTGGGTAGAGATAAGTACCCACATACTATGTTTATATCTGTAGGGCTTTTGTATATTACACCTGTATGTAGGTGGAGGTTAAAGGGCCACCCGGCCTGCCTTATAACATTCCGCGTGCCAAATTACAGCTACGTACAGATCGTCATCCGAGCAATTACAGCGCCAAGGTCGGTTCGGGTGGTAGCTGCGTTCCTCGCATAGCTGCTGTTTCGGTTGGCTTTGGGAATAGTACACGAGACAGAATAAAGTCAACGATTGTGTTGTCACAAACCGGAATGATTCTCGTATTTTAAAATCATAATTTATAATTATCTGGGCTAGTGTCTTATAATTTTGCTTCGGAGTAATTAATTGAATCTATTGGAATAATTAATTTTAATTTTAATTTTTACCGCATTAGTATATTAGATTTTAGATCTCATGGTAATTATTAGAAAATTAGTAGATGTATACACAGAGATGAAACGTACACGCGCAATGCATCATATAGTTACGGATCGTTCTTAAATATAGTTAACAATTAGTATTAAAGAACGCTAAAGCCCTAAAGCCCTAAAGGAACAGATATTAGTAAAAGACATGTAAGCCATCAGCGTCGCACTAATACGTGTAAAACAATCTCCAGCGACCCAAAAAACAAGCTGGAGCTTTAAGTTTTTTTAAGGCTTACATACGTATTTTATACGCTTTAGCGTTTTTTAATACTAATATCCATTATTTTTTTCTTGTTTCAGCAAGAATAACAGAGAAAAGAATACTGTAATCACCTTAAAATAACTGTTATAATAGAGCCTTTTTAATACTCAATTTTAAGAGCTATAAAAATTGAAAATCGGTTCTTTGGTTCGACCTCCACGTGAGGGCAAAATTTCCCCAAGAACAACAACAACAATAAATAATTGTAGTCACATTAAAATAGCATTCAAAGGGCCGTAGGCCTTCTTCATACCTATGTTTTAAGCTGTAAAACTTGAGCATCGGTTCGTTGGTTTGATTGTCAGCTGTTACGGGCCAGAATTTAGGCTAATTATGAAAATCGAGCTAAAAGCCATGAAATTTGCTACATAAGTCAATTCTTAGCTAATAAATCGAGCTAGCTATGGAATCTCTCGAGATACCCCTTAAGGCCCTTTCCTGTCCCCCCTACCACACTCACCTGTACTACTATAAATTTTGATACTATGAATTTTGGTACACCAATCACCTCTAGTAGTAGAAAAATACCACCAAAGCCTTCCCCAGCATCCGCCTCCTGTGCACCCCATGAAGCATCAATGACCAACAAATTTTGCTGATTGTGCTAAAACGTGAATTGGTACACATACGCAAGTCATTCTTAGCAGTACAAATCGAACTAGAATTTGTTAATCAACAACCTCATGGAGAGGACACAGGGAAGCACTGGGGTGGGTGTATCTCATGGGGTTCCATACGTAGTTCGATTTCCACTGCTACAATGCATGTTTTTAGTTCAGCAAGAATTTGTTGGTCATTGATGCTTCATGGGGTGCACAGGAGATGGAGGGGATGCTGGAGGCGGCTTTGGTGGTATTTCATGGGGATCCGTGGCTGGTTCAATTTCTACTACTAGAAATGATTGGTGTACCAAAATGAATGCTTTCAGTACGATCAACAAGAATTTTTTGGGTGCGAGAATGGGGGGGAGGACCTTGGAAGATTTTGTAGGAGTTCCATAGCTAGTTTGATTTCTACTGCTAACAATGACTTATTTACCAAATTTCATTCTTTTTAGCACTATCTGCAAGAATTTATTGGTCAGGCCTCAAGGAGGGAGCACAGGGGGGGGGGGGGTGCCTTTTCTCGAAGGGGTTCCATAGATAGTTCAACTTGTACTATATGAATGACTTGTGTACCACAATTCAAGCGTTTAGTCCGATCTGCAATCATTTGTTGGTCAAGCATCAGATAGGAGGCAGAGGGGAGTGCTAGGGGGCCCCTTGGGATATTTCGTGGGGGTTCCATGATTGGTTTGATTTGTAATGCTAAAACTGGCTTGTGTTCCAAGTTTCATGCTTTTAGCTCGATCTGCAAGACTTTGTTGATCAAATCTCAATGAGGCGGGCACAGGAGGGCGCATGGGGCCGTTTGGGGGTTCCATGGCTTGTTCGACTTCTACTGCTAACAATGACTTGTGTATCAAATTTCAAGCTTTTAGCAAAATCTCAGCGGGTCAAATCTCAGTGAGAGGGTACAGGGGGGCGCTGGGGCCCCTTTGGGGGTATTTCACGAGGATTCCATGGCTGACTCGATTTATACTGCTAAGAATGACTAGTGCACCAAATTTCATGTTTTTAGCTAGATCTGTAAGAATTTGTTGCCCTAGACCCTGGGAGGAGGCACCGGGGGGGGGGGGGGGGGGGGGGGGACGGCTCCGGGGGACGGCGCTGAAGGCATTTGGGGGTATTTCATGGGGGTCCATGGCTGGTTCGATTTTTACTGTAGAAAGACTTGTGTACCAAATTTCATGTTTTTAGGTTGATTTCCCAGAATTTGTTACTCCACTAAATGATTTCTGCCCAGTGCTCTGTAATAATAATTGCTCTGCCGAAGATAATGCTGTGTTCACATCAAAATGGTGCTCAAAGGGCCCTGGTCGGTGTTAATACCTACATTTTAAGCGACACAAATTGAAAATCGGTTCATTGGTTCGATCTCTATGTGAGAGCAAAAGTTCTTGCCCATTTGGCTTTCCGTGTCAAGAATATTGTAATTACCTTAAAATAGCCTGCGAAAGGCCCTCGGCCTTGTTCATACCTACGTTTTAAGCTATAGAACTTGAAAATCGATTCAGTGGTTTGATCTCCAGGTGTGGACAAAGAATCAAAAGAACAACATTAATGATTTCTGCCCAGTGCTCTACAATAATAATTGCTCTGCCGACGAGAATACTGCAGTCACATCAAAATCGTAATCGAAAGGCCCTGGTCGGTGTTAATACCTACATTTTAAGCTAAAGAAATTGAAAATCGGTTCATTGGTTCGATCTCTAGGTGAGAGCAAAGTTTATAGCCCATTTGGCTGTCCGTGTCAAGAATATTGTAGTTACGTTAAAATAGCCTGCAAAAGGCTCTAGGCCTTGTTCATACCTACATTTTAAGCTACAGAACTTGAAAATCGGTTCAGTGGTTTGCTCTCCAGGTGAGGGCAAAGAGTCCCAACAACAAGAACAACAACAACAACAAGAACAACAAAAAATGGCCATGCTGTGGACGCCGAACGGGTTGATTGTTGTCATTAAAATATGTAATGCGGTGAAATAGATACCACACGACCCCAAATACCAAATTTCGTTGGTCTATGTCAATCCTGGGCAAAACTATAGGAGTTCACAGTTCGATGTTTAACATGGAAGTTCATGCTGAGGCTTACATAAGTCCTTGATATTCAACAGAAAATCTCCTAGACGCCACATTTTAAAACGGGTTTTTAGCAAGGGTAAGACTAACGGTAAGTAAATAGACCTTTGGGGCCGTACTTGATGTAGTAAATCGAAAAAAAATGGCGCTGGAGGTATATCCGTTAAGTAGTTTAGGTGAGAGGGTATAGTGCTGTGGGGACATCTGGTGCAGTCTACCTGTACTACCAGTCTCCTTATATAGTGCTGGTAGGTCAGTTCATTTATGGGCTGCAGCCCAGCAACACTCCTCTCTTTACTGCCAAGGGTGAAGCCTCCTAAGCTAGCTGAGCTCACACTGAACCACTGTACTGCCCATGTGGACTGGAATAAACCTACTTTTGCCCTAACCTTGACTATGTTACTTCTGGTGTAGCCTTAGGCCTACTTTTACCCTTGACATACTGCTCAGTACTGCTAATACACCAGTTATGAAGCTTACGACAAAATAAATTGCTTCTTAATTTTTTGCACACGTGCAATTATGTTAATATTACTAACAAGATAAAATGATAATTAATATTTTTGTAATGGCACTTACTTTGAATAGTAAGGCTCTCGGCCGAAACAGTGACCTCTTAATACTTCCAATTGGAATCACATTTGATGAATACTTGCACTTCAGTTTGCTCAACTCCAAGTCATTGTTGAACTTGTGCACTTCCTCCATAGTGAACTTTCCACCCATCTTTTCACTAACAAATCTATGTTTGTACACGGAACAGTGAATTAAAAACATAAGTCTGAGTAGTACATAATGCTAGTGGGGAATGACTGGTTAAGATAAAAGGACAGCACATGCATACCAATGATACTTATATCCAGCATTCTGTATAGGGCCATGTAACATAAGCTAGAAAAACTAACTACTATTTCATATACGGTACCAATAAGTACTTACTCTGCTAAACTCACAACTTGTTTATGGATGGTGGTTAATGGATAGATCTTTTCTCGAACTTCTTCCAGATACTGAATAAATGTTGGGTCACGAGTTGCAACAAAGACGGGTGGAAAATCTGTGAGGTCTTCTTCTGAAACGTGTTGGCTTCGTGGACCTTCAGGTATCCTGAAAATGTTCAATTGAAGTTCTGCTGATAAGTATTAACAAATGCCAGTGGATTGGTAATCAGTGTGGGGTAAACACTTATTTTCTCACTCTCGGGAAAACACATTCTCATTGATAAGCAATGCTATCAATATACCTATGGAGCACACAACATCCACCCTTTCCATGCCAAAACTACTTAATGCTGAAAATGATCTTGGGCCTGAGTGGTGGCTCAAGGAATATAAACTCCGTTACTGAATAATTTAAATGGCTATGGCAGGGAGAGGAGGCAGCATCAACCATCATGCATACTGGCAAATCCTGGAACTGGAATACAATGTCACCATTAAAACTAACCACAGAAGAAACAACTTTACCCAAATAAATCTGGACGACACTGTGTAGTCCCATCTGCAATTTCGCAGATTTTGCAGAGTAAATCAGCAGAAAAACTTAATTCTACTCTGCAAACGAATTGATTCTTCTGGAGCAGCAGTGAGAGCCTGCAAATTCGCAACATACTGATTCTTCTGACCAAGCAAGCAGAGACAGTAAATAGAGCGACAGTTGTGGTCGACTGAGTATTTGATCGAACCAACAACCCGTAAATTAAAAATTGGAATCCTCCCTTGATTGATAACAAGAACAATTCAAAGGTATGTGGTGGGATTTCTTATTAGAGTCTGTATTTCAGTGCAAAAGTAAACAAGAGGCTACAGCGACTGCATAGTCGCACCGATCTTCTGTCAGTTCCTCCACTTCCAATGTTAAGGCGCACACCTCTATCATGCACTACAACAGCTATCTCTATTATACTAATCTAAAAGCAGTAGCCATCACAATTGCCGGTTTAAAATGTGTTAGCTTTTAGGCCTGTTTTACATTTTTTGCGTAATTGTCAGCTTTTAGGCCTAATTTTAACCAGCAGTTTTAATTTCGTACGTAGCAGCTAACGGGGATATGGATTGTATAGTAAGCCTATTCATTTTTGCAACACGGTGCGCTTTCAGGCACACAGTTACAGTGTTACAATGTAACGCGCAACGTAGCTTATATAGATCAGTAGTAGTAGGGAAGTGACGAGAGAGACGCTCTTGATGAAGCCAACAGCGACTCGTAGCAACTTGACGTTGCCATGGTAACGTGATTTTAGACTTAATTTTCATTTTTTAGGCCTAATTTTAAAAATGCAATTTTAATTTAGTAAGTAGAAGATAGGCCTAATGGAGAATTTGGTTAGCGGTAAGCCTATTCATTCATGCAACAATGCGACGAGACTATTTAAACGAAGCTAAAATCCATTTGTTTTTATTGAGGATTTTAATTCGACGATCAAATGTTATTATTTAATTTAGTTACGTCGAAGAAGTCTGTTAGCTATGAGGAAGTAACGATGTTTTAATTTGCCATGTTATTTAACTTCTCACACTGAATCTAACGTTGTAAACAATGGTCGTCAATATCTGGTACCATTGCGAAGTTGAAAAAAGGGACGGACGGACAAAGTCGTTGCAATAGTCTTCTCAGCCGGTACGGCTGTACAGAAGACTAAAACGAAGCGACAGTTCAAATCAACTACCTGAGTAATTTTCAATGCCCATTCTAAGAGTTATTTATGTTATCTGTTTATAATAACCTTTTAGCCACATTTTTCATCCAAGCATGAAAATAATAGTACAATAAATGCGTACCTAATAAAATGTCTTATTTAAAGATAAAATCGTAGAAAAAAAGATGTGGCTATTAGCACTAGTCATTTATGTGTATTGTCATTTAAGAGTATTTTATCATTTAAGATTTCCTGTCGATAGTGACAAAATGCACAAAATATAAGGCAGTAGCCGCAATATAGGGAAATTAAAAACAATTTCTTAAAAAATACTCAGTATGGTTAAACACAAGTTTAAACACAATGTTAAACTGTGCACGCCATAACCAAAACTTCCGTACCGTCACACTGTCGTATGTATGACTTCAACAGCGTAATCTATAACCAAAAAATATGTCTTAATTGACTTCAATGGTAGGTAAAAACTATCAAGCCAGGAAAGGGGATGTGAACTATTAAATTCGTATGGTGGTAGATCAGCTATCAATAACCAAAATGTTGCGAATTGCTGCCAGTATTATTTTCTATGAAGGCTTTGCAGTTTCTTTATCTTTTTTGTCTTATAGATTTTATTAAGATAAAAATTCCAGTGTTCCCCAGGACGGTGATCGTATGAATCGTTTATTTAACTTAAAAGAAGAATACATTTTTGTAATGGTATCTCACTTCACTTGAGATAATTTAACATTCAAAGTAACGAGAGCCTAAGTTTCAGGAAAATCACTTGGCATAAAGCGAAGAAAATTGTTTCCTGCTAATTACAGCTGTAGTATATGCTGGCTGGTTACAAAACAACTCTATAGTAATGTGTTTAGCGGTCGTCATGTCTATGTCAAGCCGGTTGGCTTCCTGCTAGACATTGTAGACATTGCTTGCTTTCACCTTAGTAGCATGCACGGCAGGGAAACACAACCTAACAAACAAGTCAACCTTTCGTAGAAGTGTTGATAGTAGGTACAGGAAAGGTACTCAAGATGACTAAGATTTAAAACGAACGGTAAAATGAAGTGGAAGAAAAAAGGTTGATGATGAAATATTAGCATCCTTTACTGTAAGGTTTGACCTAGGTCTCCCATTTTAAAGTGAAATTTCGATGCTTAAAGGCACATTCGGCCTGCCTTGTAACAGCCATGCGCACGTGCAGATCTCCATACACGCATTTTACTATCGCACCATTTCACGAGACTCGGTGTAGGAATACAAGGCTACCTAAGATAGCATACGAAACAGCATCTCGTTAGGATTGTGTCGTCACAAACCGGAATGATTTTCGTATTTTAACATCACACTTTATAATTTTTTAGGCTAGTATCTTATAATTTTTCTTCGGCGATTTCTTCTCAAATAATTTTAATTTTTATTGCATTAGTCTTTTAGATTTTTGATCTCATGGCAATTATTTGCAAATTAGTACATGCATACACAGAGATGAAACGTCATGGTTATTGTAAGCGCGCAAAGGATCATATACGAGCGGGATGCAGTAAATATAGTTTCCAATTATTCAACATAAAATCTCCTAGACGTCACATTTTAAAACGGATTTTTAGCAAGGGATTGACTATACGGTAAGTTAATAGAACTTTGGGGCCGTACCTGACGTGGATCGAGATAAATGGCGCTGGGAGGAATGTCCTTTGAATTGCACCGGCCGCCATCTTTCAATATTACCCACTCAGATTTGGTGTATAAACTTTGTTGGACTTGGTCAACAAGTTTATACCAACATTTATTAGTATCCATTTTGACACATCGGAGATCTGGACTTGAGCTGGAATCGTGAATTTTTTATTTTTGGCTTGGGACTTGTTTGACTTCGGACACGTTTATACAGTTCACTCTATCAACTAAACCATTTATTCTAGAAAGCTGGTTTTTAGCTCATTTGCAGAAACACTTCCGCTGATGTGATCTTTTTCTAATAGCAATTTCAACTGATTGTGGCATTCCGTAGTTACGGGGTCCTAAACGATCAGTTTCATTGTTTTAAACCTTGTTATTAGGCAACAATGCTAATCTGCAAATGCCAGCCGCCAGATGTATGCTAAAAATTAACCAGATGGTAACAATGCTGGTGAGCCAACAATGCACGCATACTATAAGTATAAGGAAACACGATGCGCAGGGAAAGCAACATTGCCGTCAGAGAAACAAAATGCAGCTACGTGGTTCGCTTAAAAAGAAATAAAGAAATAGAGATTGACGGTGCACGAAGCGGCCACCCATAACCCCAAAGAAGTTACACAACAAGTGCGTCATAACGTGATTTGAAAGCGTTGAGTGGCGGAGCACAAAGAACTGATTTTGGGAGGGAGTTCCAGGCTAGAACAACCCTTTCCGTGAAAAAGTGAAGCATAGTTCAGTACGAGAGACAGTGCCAGAAATACGAAGAGGGTGGCCACAAGTGAAGTTGAAATTTAAATGAGGGAAAAGAATAGGGTCCACATCATGGAGATTGTGAATAAGTTGGTAGGCAAATATCATTTCACCACGACAAAAACGATCATGAATGGAGGTAAGCCCAAGTTTACGTAGGTGATCGGAATAAGGCAAGGAACGAATAGTGTGAAACAATTTGGTAAGGCGGCGTTTGAAGTTTTCAAGACGATTAAGTGAGTAAAGATTGTAGGGACGACAAATTTGGGAGTAATAACCAAAGACTGGGAGGAGAAAGGTTTTATGTAAAATAGGAAACAGGGAGGATGTTAAGGATGGAGAAACCATTTGGTACAAAATGGACTTTACGGAAGACTTTGGAGATGACATTTTCAGTGTGAAGATTGAAATTCAGGACATTATCAAATATTCTAGTTTTACACCATGGGATGCTTAAGTCTGTAATTTTTGTTGGCCAATGAGGTGAGGTGATATGACATGCATCATTTTTATATTGCCTTAACGTTATACCATCCCTGATTATCATTGGGTAGAACGTGGTATATTCAGAGGGCCTCCAGATAGTAGAGTTGACGGAAAGTAAAGCTACGGTTTTGGCTCTTAGTTTAGAAAGGCAAAGATTAGAGGCCATGATGCGGTATGAGAGGGGTCACGCTCGAATTATGTGATGGGAGGATTGAAGTGGATGAATGACGAGAAAAATATTAAGGTCCATCTATCCCAGGTCAGCCTCATAATTTTTGAATGGGTAGAAATACAAAAAAGAAGCTTTAGGGTTCCTAGTTGGTCTAAAGGATCTGCCTTTTGATATGGACGCCATCTCAGTAGACCCACCCTAGGGGCCCCGCAGGGGACCCAACTTAAAAAAATTCAAATGGAAAAGTGGGTCGAGTGGTTCCTATTTACGAGTCATGCGTAGAGAGAAGTACGTGTATATAGCACCGATTGGTCCATCCACCTAGCCTTTGGGAGTTGTCCATGAAGTGGCATCTAGCCACACACAGTCTATCCAAAAATAGAGAGTAACCAGGCTAGTTCAACCTGCTATTACTATTAACCCAGTGGTGTGTATGGCTAGATTGTTCCTGTTCAGTTTTTTTCTCAGACTTAAAGTAGTATCCTGTATCTTGTAGTTTTTCATGGCTTCTTTGATTAGACTGGAAGCTGTTTCTGTGTTAAATGCTCCATTATCTCATTGGGGTAAGATAGTAGATAAGATAGAATCTGAGAGAGGTATGCCTGTATAGCCCCCAAAGGAATGCCGCCACTAATCCCTGATAAGATAAGAGATAAGATATGGATGAGTCATGCGAACCCAAAACTAGATAAGGATGATTCACGTGAACCCGGAAGTAGATAAGGGCTGATCTTTATGATGATATGGATTACCTGATTACCGGCGGCCATTTTGATTGGCAGACATTTTGAATTTACTTACCTGATTAGCGGTGGCCATTTTGGATTACCGTCTTTTTTGAATTTACTCACCTGATTATCAGCGGCAGCCATTTTGAATAACCGCCATTTTGAATTAGTGGCGGCCATCTTTGTTGGCTCACACGAATTGAGCTTTATCTCGGAGGGCTTTATTTTTTTCCGCGATTTGTATTGTGAATGAAGAAAATTTTTTCACAAGCTAAGGCAGTGGCCAGATTCAAACCTGGGTCCAAGGGCTTATCTGATCAAAAAGGAGATGACGCCTTAGCCAGCTGCGCTACGGGGAAATGATAACAGAGATAGCTTAATAGTAGGTCTTAAAGATAATGTGGCACAGAGGGGTGAGCAAAGGGGGATGACATCACTAGCCTCTCTACAGGGCTCCAGTAAATAAATTTTATTTTATTTTATGAGCAAAGCCAGGTGGCAAAACTAAATTAAAGGGGCAGCAAGCCAAGGCATTGAGGCAAAGCCAGCTTAAACGGGCAGCAAGCCAGGGCATTGAGACAAAGCCAACTTAAAGGGACAGCATAAAATCAAGCCGGGGCAAACATAGGAGGAAGGCAGCAAAGCCAAGTTAAAGGTGGGTGGTAGCTAATGTTTTTGAGCTAAGCCAAATGAAAGAGCTAGCTAGTTAGTAGGCAAAGCAAAATTAAAGAGGCTAGGAAAATTAAAGGGTGTGCTAACCAGTGTATTGAGGGTAAGGGGGTGCAAGCCAATGCAATGAGGCAGAGGGAAATTAAAGTGGGTGCTAACCAGTGTATTAAGGGTAAGCTAATCATAAAGGGGGAGTAACCTAGAGTATGAGGGTTAGAGGGTGCAAGCCAATACATTGAGGCAAAGGGATAAAGGGGGGTGCTAACTATTGCATTGAGGCTGAGCCAAATTACAAGGGGAGCAATCTAGTGCATTTAACTTGGTTGCAGAAGAGCTGTTCATTCATTTTGAAACCTACAGTTAGACTTCCGAATTTTTATTATTTTTTCCATCTCAGTTTGCATTTTGTGCAGCCATATTTAACTCAAGATCCTAAGCTTTTTTTACTTCATTGAGTTTTGGTCGAGTTATCTATTTTAGTTTCCAAAAGATTGCTGTCTGATCGTGATAGTCAGCAGGAAGGGGAGATAAAGATTTGTCATAGTCTATTTTTGGACTGTATGCTATCTGATGAAAGAGTGAGTCATACTGTTGATTGTCATCAGGAGGGAGATGAGTTATAGGCTATTTTTGGTTCGCAATCTACTTGTGGAAGGCCAACAGTCATGCTGATGATAGTGGGAAGCCCATTTTTAAAAAATTGAATTTTGTGAAACAAAACTTTACGAACAATGAGAATTCCAACAAGCCAGTTTTTATTGCAGAAATAGTTTAAACTGTTACAGCAAACACCCAGCCAGAGCATTGCACAACTTGAAATTAAGAAAAATTAAAAAAAAAGGGGGGGGGGGGAAGGGGAGAATAGACCAAGGCAAACATTCAGTCAAAGCCTTGCACAACTACAAACTT